>LR812519.1:50939997-51242497 GCA_903798195.1 Danio kyathit
CAGGGGGGCTAATAATTCTGACTTCAACTGTATATTCTACTCCCTTTGTCATATACACTATACATATCAACATATCTACCCATTTATATCTCATCATATTTACACATACATCTCATCAAATCTACCTTAAACTTCTCATCATACAGTTCTATTCCTTTTATCACTTATACACTGCACATCTCAACATATCTACCCTATATATCTTGTTACATCTACAATATACATCTCATCATGCTGCTTGAATGTCCATCAGTGGTGGAAAGAATACTGAAAAATCATACTTAGGTAAAAGTACTGTTACTTGCCCAAAAATGTAGTGCAAGTAGAGTAAAAATATCTGTTGTAAATATTACTGTAACGTGATGTGACACTGACAATGGAAGCGTCAATCCAAATGCAAGTTTATTAAACAGAGAATGATCAGGAAATCAATGGTCAAACCAGGAGTAAGCAGATGTACACAGGCAATCCAGAGTCGTAGTCAAATAAGCAGGCAGATGATCAGAAGGCAGGCAGCAGACAGGAATAAACAGACAAACAAGGCGAGGGCCCAAACACGGCAAAGCAATACAAAGGAAACACGTTGTAATGTCACAAGTGGAGTAAACAAGACTCAGCAACTAGTGTGTGTGTCCGTGCTGCTTAAATAGTCCATGTAATCAGTCTTTGACAATCCTCCGGCTGTATGTATGCAATCAGTCAGGATCAAGAAAAGCAGTGTGTGTGTGTGTGTGGTGCATGACTGGATCTTGTAGTCTATGAAATGGCGGATTTGTAGTCCGTTAGCGATCAGTGTATATACCAACGATCTGCTGAGGCTGGACAGTAAACATCCATCATCTTCTCATCAGTGACATGCATCTAACAGTCTCTGGGTCAGTGGGCCCTATTTTAACGGTCTAGGCACAAAGCGCACAGCGCAAAAGCATTAAGGGCATGTCAGAATCCACTTTTGCTATTTTAAGGACGGAAAATTCTGCTCTGAGCCGCGGCGCATGGTTTAACAGGGTTGAGCTTATTCTCTTAATGAGTTAAAGGTGTGTTTTGAGAATAAACCAATCAGAGTCTCATCTCCCATTCCCTTTAAGAGTCAGTTGCGTCGCGCCATAGCGCATTTGCTATTTACATGCGGACTTTGTAAGTGAAAAAACTGAACGCTTCACTAGCGAGAAAACAGTTAAACAGACCATCTACAGCGCAAGAATGAGAGAATGAGCCTCCTTATTCTTTACTTTCACTTTCACTCTCGTGGATAAGGAATTGTGTTGTACGCACAGACATCCATTAGCCTACATAATTAATTTCGTTTGTTATGCGCAAAGATTTGTTTCAAAACTATTTGTAAATTCAGTTCTAATTTCCAGCAAACGAATAAATGAACAGTAATAATGAAGTGTGGTCAAAAAACTAAGTTATATGCAAATACACATGTTATGCCCCATATGTTCTAAAAGCTGACAAGTGAGCAAATCTAAGCGTGTTTATAATAAAACAAATACAAATATGCATATAATACATAATACTGCTAATAATAATAACATTATACAAAAGCAATTTGTCATGAATAAACTGAAAAAGCCCCCCGAGATGAAGAAGGCAGGAAGGCAGTAGTTTTTATATTTATGTAGGCTAAAAAGCAATAATTTTTGTAATATTTTAATCCTTTAAATTTTTTTTTTATTTGTAAAGATAAGCGTATTTGCATATTGCTCTACATCCTGTGTGTATTAAGCAATGTTTAAGCGCAGCGCACATCTAACGTGCTCTGCGCGGGACTTTAGACCTCCTCTTAGCTGGTCTATTGAACAGTCTATTCTAGTTTCTCAAAATAGCAACGCGCCTGCAATGCGCCTCAACACACCAGAACGCCAATGGGCGCACATATGAGCGCAAATGCATTTGCTATTTAAACAGCGTGGTGCAAAAGGTAAAAATGACTCTTGCGTCGAGCTGAAATTAGCAAACAACAATTGTGTCGCGCTTTGCGCCGCATTGCGCTGGGTGTATAATATGGCCCAATGTGTGTAAAGACTTTGAACATCTACCTAGACTTTTAATGCTTCCAGTTTGCTGCAATTATAAATCGCCCATGTCTTGAGGTAGTTCATTATGATGCGATTTACCTTCTGTGTGCGATTTGATTGGACAGGAATCACAGGAGTGATTTTGTGATTATATAGACAAGAAAAAAAATAGTGACAGCAGGTTGAAGAAAAGTAGTGGAGTAAAAGTACCAATACTGAACTAAAAGTGTACTCAAGGGAAAGTAAAAGTACATGTTTTTTAATTGTCAATTACAGTAATTTGAGTATTTGTAATTTGTTACTTTACACCACTGAGGACCATCACCTTCAAGGTGAACTGCTGGTAGTCCCAGTCAACACAGCACTTAACCATAACTTCACCATAAAGCTGGGCACCTCCACCATAACCCATTTCAGGATCACCAGCAACCTACTGTAGGAGTAGTTCTTGACGAGCAGCTGAACTTGACATTGCTAGAACATCCGGATGTGCTGATTTGCTCTATATAACATCAGTAAGCTTAGACCCTTATTATCAGAACATGCTGCGTGTCCAAGTTCTTGTCCTGCTGGACTTCCAATCTTCTCTTCACCTCCCATCCAACACCATCAACATCTGCAGCTGATTTAGAAAGCAAAAAAGAGTGGTATTCACAGTAATGAACCCAAAAGAGTGCATGTCACACCTTTATTCATAAACACTGTCTGACGATTGCATTTTGCATCAAATTCAAGGTGCTATCATTTGTCTTCAAAACAACCACTGACTTTGTACCCCTTTATCCCCAGCCTACAATTTATGGCTTATGTGCCATTCTGCAACCAAATGTTGCTTGCTTTGTGGTACTATCACAAAAGAGCACAAAACCAATTTCAAGGACTTTCACCTTTACTGTTCCCTGCTGGTGGAATGACTTGCCTAACACTATACAGGCATTCTATTGTCAAAAAAGCTCAACAGAGGCTGTACTTTCTTCGTCAGCTGAGGAAGTTCAACCTCCCAAAGGAGCTGCTGAAACAGTTCTACACCTCCATCACTGAATCAGTCATCTGCACATCAATAACTGTCTGGTTTAGCTCAGCTACCAAATCCGACCTCCGAAGACTACGTCGAATAGTTAGGACTGCTGAGCGAATCATTGGTACAACCCTCCCTACTCTCCAAGAACTGTAGTTATCCAGAGCAAGCAGAAGGGCTGCCAAAATCACTCTGGACCGCTCACACCCAGCACACTGCCTGTTTGAACTTTTACCTTCTGGTCGACGCTACAGAGCACTGCGCACCAGAACAGCCTGACACAGAAACAGTTTCTTCCCTCAGGCAATCCATCTCATGAACACTTGATGATAGTAATTGTGGAACCAACATCACTACCTGTTATACACTTTTTTTTTATATACACACATACACTTATTTAACAACACACTTTACATGCCAATTTGCACATAACAGCTGCACATATTATGTTGTATATAGTAATATACCTGTTCATACACTTGTCAATTTGTATATTTGCATTCACTTTTTAAAATATATTTATTATCTGTTTTTTAGTCCTGTCTGTAATTCTGTTGCACTGTAGAAGCTCTGTCACCAAAAGAAATTCCTCGTATGTGTGAACATACCTGGCAATAAAGCTCTTTCTGATTCTGATTCTATTGCTTTCATCATACAGTATATACACTATACATCTTCTTATTATGTGTAGAGTAATATATCTCATCATATCTACCATATTCCTCAAATGAAACATATACTGTATGCATCTCATCATATCTATCATAATCCTCTAATCAAATATACTGTACATTTGTGGTCTTCTCCGGTTCTAAAAATACTATACCCGACCAAAACCCCCCCAATGTGCATAAAGAAAAGGAAAAAAGCTCAAGAAATAACGATGAAGTTAGTGGTGCAAAGTAACAGATTTGAAATACTGAAATTACTGTAATTGAGTAGTTTTTCTCAAGAATTGTACTCTACTAAGTAGTTTTATAAAAGAGTACTTTTACTTGAGTACACCTTTGTTCCATTGTCCTTCAACCTGCAGTCACTACTTCATGTTTATTTTTTCTTGTATACAAGGAATGACCATAGAACAATCAGTCCTGTGATTCCCATCCAATCTAATCTCCCACAGAAAATTGCATCAGTCAGACCGACCTCAAGATACGGACACTTTAAAAATGTACATGTGGAAGCATTAAAAGTGTCCAAGAAGACACAAAATCATTACACGCAACGTCCGGGAGACTGTTTAGACCACATATCACTGATGAGAACATGAAGGATACCTAAATTGCCTTAAACAATCACTAAAAGCACTACAGAATGTTACGTTTTCAAAAACATGCACAAATTGCATGTCAGAGTTCAATGTGCATAATCTAAGTGTTAACATAACATCAGAGCTATTTTTGCCTCTTAGTTAAATTTTTCTCCATGTGTAAAGGCATCAGCTTGCTTTCTGTTGGCTTATTATAGGTGCATATATTTATGTAATGTGTTCTCATATTAAATGAATTCCACATTTTTAATTTATAGTCCACAAAGACAAATAATTTAACTTACACTTAGAAACACCCTTAAAAGAAAATGCCACTGATGTACTGTAAGCTAACTTTTTAATTGGCAGGGTGTAAGGTGGAATCATTTTCACCGTGTAATACTCACTACTTTTAGATGGGCTGCTTTTTACTCATACTTTGAGTAGTATTTAGAAGAGATACTTTTACTCCCACCAAATATTTTGGCAAGTAATGGTACTTTTTACTTGAGTATAATTTTTATAGTACTTTTTTTACCATTGGAAGTTAATATAAAGTGTATTTTACTCTAGGATAGTTTTGCGGTATGTTACTGTATTTTAAAGTTGCATTGTAAACATTACTGTATATTTTACAGCAAAGACATACATGCAATTCTACAAATACATATGCAGCAAGATAAATGATGCTGTAAATGTGAATACTGTGTTTTGCTGTAACTGATTTCTTTAGTACTTTCTTCACCCACTAGAAGTTAAATACACAGTATTTAACTGTAATATAAACTGTATTTTACTCCAGGATAGTTTTGCAGTATGTTACTGTATTTTACTTCATCACTTCATCAAATCCTATTATGCTTCGACGCATCTTTAAAATATAAACATTTATTTTAAAACAGTATTTTCAATGTCTGTACATGTGCTCAGCTGCAGCTCCTCATGGCCTTACATTTATATCTCTTTTCATCTAGTTTTATGGTTGAACAAATAAATGAATAGGTCTATTTAACTAAATATATTTACATCATTTCATACCCAGTTGCCTTGGCATAAGAATTTGGTCTTTATGCCTGTTACCTACCTAGTTTTGCAGCATCCAACATGGTGATTATGACAATTGATTATTTGCTCACCATCTAATCTGACCAGACCTTAAATGTGGCCTTGTTAGTCAACGATCAATGATATTTACTTCCCCTGTGACTGCTCATAATGTTTCGACTCGTCAGTATCACTTCAGGTCATGTTTACTATTTACAGCATATTTTATATATACACTACACTACATCACATCTACCAATATGTGTCTTCATATATTTACTCTGTTCATTTAATAATATACACTATACATTGCATCATGTCCAACTTAAAGATAAATCACAATCACAAGAAAAATAGATCAACATCTCTGGCCTTAACAGAAATTATTGAGGAAATTACTAATAAGATAGATAAAAAGGAGAAGGTAGTTGGAATTTTTATAGATTTAAAGAAGGCATTTGATAAAATAAATCATAATATATTGGTAAATAAATTAGAGAGGTATGGTATTAGAGGTGTAGCCTTGGATTGGATAAGCAGTTATTTAAAAAATAGGCAACAGTTTGTGGAAATTGGCAACCATAATGCTTCATATCAAAATGTAAATTGTGGCATACCACAAGGATCAATTTTAGGTCCAATATTGTTTATAAATGACATTACTGATATGTGTAAGATATCAAAGTTGTTTAAGTTTATTTTATTTGCAGATGATACAAGTATCTTTTGTTCTGAAAATAATTTACCAAAACTTATGTAGTTGATTAAAACAGAAATTAATAGATTGAAATCGTGGTTTGACGTAAACAAATTGTCATTAAATATAAGTAAAACAAAGGTTATGTTGTTTGGGAAATTAAAAAGTAGTTATAATATAGATTTAAAAATTGATAATGAAGTTATAGAAAGAGTATATGCAATTAAGTTTCGGTGTTGTATTGGAACAATGTAATTAGACTGATATACAATGTGGGGTATTTGGAGCATACAAATCCTATATTTTTTTAAATTGAAGATACTTAAGTTCAATGATTTGATTAAATTTAAAACAGCACAATTTATGTTTAAAGGTATGAATGAATTACTTCCGAAATGCATACAAAAGTGTTTTGTAGAAAGGCGAGAGGGATATAATCTGAGAGAAGAACAAAATCTTAGGAGGTTGGAAACATGGACAACTTTAAAAAGTTTGTGTATGTCTGTATGTGGTGTGAAATTATGGAACAGTCTGGAACAGATTCTCTTAGGATATTATTCAATTTAAAAAGTTGTATAAATATATATTATTAAAGGAATATAATGATGAATAGAGGTGATTAAAAAAGGATCAAATGAGAAAGGTATGATGAAATTTCAAGTAATGGCTGTTTGCAATACTATGTATTTTTTGGGTTTATGTTATAAAATGTACAAATGGAATCAAACATATAATATGTCAAAGATGCCAAAAGGATAAAATAAAGCTCATATGCCTCATGTAAAAAGAAAAGTAAAAGAAGAAATAAGTTTTTAGTAATAGACAAATGATGTGTGTGGTAATGGGGTGGGAAAATAATAAGCTTGTGCTTCATCCCGCTCCATTTTCAACCATGTTGAAATGTATTTTTTCTTAAAGAATTTTTTTGTATGATATTTCTGTTAAAAAATAATTAAATCAAATCAAGTAAAATAAAAACTCAAAAAAAAATTAACTTACTAACTTTTTTTTCTATTTAACTATTATAACTTATAACTATTATAACTTAAGTTAGAAAACCCTTAACATCTTCAAGCTACATTAATAAAACTTTTTTTATTTAAACAAAGCATTTTTACTGGCTCCACTACCCATATATACATTATTCATTACTGTAGTTTATTTTACTTCGACTTAATCCCTTATTTATCAGTGGTCGCCACAGCGGAATGAAACACCAACTATCCCAGCTTCAACCAAGTAATGGGAAATACCATACACTCTCGCATTCAGAACAATTATACACTGCCCAATTTTTGTCTTTGGACTGTGAGGGAAACGTGAACACGGGGAGTACAGTTGCAATCAGAATTATTGAACCCCCTTTGAATAATTTTTTCTTTTTTAAATATTTCCCAAATGATGTTTAACAGAACAAGGAAATTTTCACAGTATGTCTGATAATATTTTTTCTTCTGGAGAAAGTCTTATTTGTTTTATTTCGGCTAGAATAAAAGCAGTTTTTAATTTTTTAAAACCTATTTTAAGGTCAAAATTATTAGCCCCTTTAAGCTATATATTTTTTCAATAGTCTACAGAACAAACCATCATTATACAATAACTTGCCTAATTACCCTAACCTGCCTAATTAACCTAATTAACCTAGTTAAGCTTTAAATGTCACTTTAAGCTGTATAGAAGTGTCTTGAAAATATCTAGTAAAATATTATTTACTGTCATCATGACAAAGATAAAATAAATCAGTTATTAGAGATGAGTTATTAAAACTATTATGTTTAGAAATGTGTTGAAAAAATTTTCTCTCCTTTAAACAGAAATTGGGGAAAAAAATAAGTGAAGTTTAATTTTAAACTAATTTCGAGAGGAGCATGTGCTCATGATTGACCCAGCTGGCCCACATTAGCTAATCATGATCTTCCAATCAAAGCACCCCAAGTCACTATATATATATCCTTATTTCCTCTCTACATCTATCTTCATTTGGAAGAACGCTTCCTGCTACTAAAAAGCTCTAGCTCTAAAAAACTTTTACAGCATTTCACTTTCAACCTAGCAACATGGACATAACCAACAAACATCTACAACTTCAACCAGAGCCCTGCTCTCCCTGAAACTTCAGCCACAGCCACTGCAATGAAGCCCAACTCTTACTGCTCTCTTAGCAGTCCACCTGTGGTAACGTACATAGCATGCCTTAAGGGGAAGCCTCGCAAATTAACTACTCTCCAGCAAGACTAAACATTTTGTATATCTTTACAAAGGCGTGACTAGAATCATTTAAACCTTTTTAAAAAAGACACAAACACTATGGACTAGTGTCCTCTGTTGAACTGTGTCCAACCAGCAATTATAACAAACCAAATAAACCCACCTCTCAAGCCTCCGGCCTGTCCAAAGGTCCATAACATTTTAACTGCTTGGAGTAATTCGACTGCAAGGATCAAAGCAATCCAATCCATAAAAACATTACTCCATAACATTTTTATACGTTGATAAACATCCATGGATACACTGCTGTCATCCAAATAGTCATTGGAGTGCGTTCAGTAAAGTAGCATCTTGTAGACAAACACTTGTAACTTGGTCTACAAAATGGCCGCTGACCTTTGCACTTTTGATTGACACTCCATTGAGCCAATAGCTGAAAGGAGAAGTGTCACTATTCAAGAGCTCTCAGAACATGAGATAGTCCCGCCCTCTCTCCTGATAGTTCATGAACAGACTCTGTTGCAAAGACTTTGTGTACAAATTGGGTCAGTTATGCTTCTAATTTTAATCATGTTAGTATTCCAAACGTAATGTTATTTAATCATGTTTTAAAGTAAAGCCCATAGCCAACATTTCATGGACACAGTTTCTAATAAATACAGTTTAAGTACAAATCAAATGTCAACATCGTTTTCGAAGTCAAATCAATAAATAAATTAAAAATAAATTAAATTAAATAAACAAACAGATAAATAAACCCCGCCACTTCCGACAGCTATTTAACTTCTGAAAATTACCCGGCTCATGAAATTATTCTACACAACGAACATTGAAGTCCGATCGTAATACGCCATAAGGATTTAAACTTATCACTTCACCTACTCTGCCTTCAAGAGGTATTTCCAGGACCACCAGCCAAGCCATGCTCCATATCCTCAGCTCCACCATCTCGTGGGGGGACAAATGTCTACCAAAAAAATTTAAAACATTATCTCTTCATTCCTGTAAATATTTCTCACCTTGCTAGAGAACTGCGTTCTCACACTGACACTAATCTTTCTGACTTTCTCATTTCAGGTCTAACCCACGGTTTCCACCGGGCGTCTCAGCTCTCCCTTCCATTAGTCTTTGTCCTAATCTTTAATCAGCTATTGCAGAACCCGAAACTGTCGATCATCTTATTTAAAAAGAGATCGACAACTACTTATGATTGGACCATTCTCTGCCCCACCATTCAAGATTTTATGCATTAGTGCCATAAGCAGTGCAAGTCGCAAATTCTCCGACAAATGGATTCTATCTAATAATTTCAGAATCCCCCGTCTCATCCAACTTTTAGATGATATTCTAATCATCTCTCCCCCACATCGCTTCCAGCCAAACACCTAGATATCACCCAAAAGGTTTTCGCCAATCTAGGTATTCCTCTCACAGAGGCTGGACCCAATACATCTATAGAATTTCTAGGCATCAACTTGGATTCGCAAAAATTTCCCTTCCTAAAGAGAAAATTGACCAAAGCATTTCTCTTTCCCTTATAATTCAAGAAAAGGTCACCTA
The DNA here is from genome assembly GCA_903798195.1 of Danio kyathit. NCBI lineage: Eukaryota > Metazoa > Chordata > Actinopteri > Cypriniformes > Danionidae > Danio > Danio kyathit. The sequence goes on from LR812519.1 coordinate 50,949,798, forward strand.
TTTACAACTTACCTGCTCCAGCTCCCTATCACAGTCCACAATTTAAAAGACACAATTTCTCTCACCAAACCCACCCGCAATGAACTCAGCTTATGGATTGCCTTCCTTAAGCTATGGAACGGCTGTTCCTTCTACAGCAATTTTGTTCTCACCCCATTAGTCATTAGCCTATATACTGATGCTGCCCCATCAGTTGGGTTCAAAGATTACTCGTAGGCCACTAGTTCGCCACCATATGGCCCCCTCAATCGATTTCAAGTCCAGAAAACTATTGTTCATCAGCTTTCTTCAAACTGAACCCAATGGTCGCTGCCGCCATACTATAGGGAGACGAATGGTCCACCTCTAGTATTCTCATTCATTGTGACAAAGAAACACCGTCCAATGCATAGAAAAAGGCTTTCCTACTCCCCAAACTTTAATGCTGCTTTTAAGACATCTTATTTTGACATTAGCCAAAAAACAATTTATCATGTCTGCTGAACACGTGCCAGGTTGCAAAACCAAATCACTGACTCTTTCTCATTTTTCTTTCCAGAACTCTGGTCATTGGCTCCAGAAGTGGACCCCAACCCAACGCCTGTCCCTCCCTTTCCAGAAACGACATTACCTTAAGCCACCCCCTTTATAACTTCCACCAAACCCTATATCGCTTATCTTCCAAGTAGAAGCCCTCAGAGCCCTTCAGTCACACATCACAGCATGGAACATATTCAAACTCAACCCCTCACTCCACCCCAACATAGCAGATCTAATTTTGTTCGATGAGGAAATATAGGGTTTCCTCATCCTGCAAAGTAAGACAGATCAATTCAACAAAGGACATGTCATTTACATCTCCAACATCTCTGCCCTCACTCACCCCCTCCTAGCATACCTACACTTGAGGTGATCACAAGAAACAAACCCCCTAGCCCTCCCCTTTTTACTGACGACGCTAATCGTCCAGTATCACGTCTCTGGTTCCAGAAACACCTCAAAGTCCTCCGCCTCTCCCGATTCCCTCCTTAACCATTTCCCAGCCATTCATTCAGAATTGGCTCTGCCACCACAGCAGCCATTAACAGGCTTTCCCAGCATCAGATCCAGACCCTCGGTCAATGGTCTTCTGAAGCTTTTCAAATCCTAAATTCGCCTCAGTCTTTTTATTTCAAACCCCAGTCGGTCCTATTAAACCTCTCAGCCCAATCTTGGCCACCCCTTTATCCTCTATCCAAAGCCATCTATCTGTCCATCCCTAGCAAATCCCCTCTATGGCTCAGACTCCTGCAGGAGTCAATCTGAGCTTAGGCTCTGGTAGAGCCTCACCTATTACCCTCACCTTCCTGTTCCCCCTGCCAGCATTGAGTGCTTCCGCTGTTCCCTCCCAGCTCTTTACCCCTTGTCTTTGACTCTCATCTAACCTCCTTGCTCCATCAGCACCACCACAAGCCCAGACTCCCGCAGGGGTCAACACAAGCTTTGGCTCTCGCAAGAGCCTCACCTATCACCCTCACCTTTCCGTTGCCCCTGCCAGTGTTGAGTGCTTCCACTGTTTCCCTCCCAGCTTTACCCCTTGCCTTAGACTCTCATTTAACCTCCATGCTCCATCTTAGCATTATCCTAAGCTCAGACTCCCGCAGGGGTCAACACGAGCTTTGGCTCTCGCAAGAGCCTCACCTTTCACCCTCACCTTTCTGTTTCCCCTGCCAGTGTTGAGTGCTTCCACTGTTTACCTCGCAGCTCTTTACCCCTTGCCTTTGAATCTCATCTAACCTCCTTGCTCCATCTAAGCATTACCCTAAGGTCAGACTCCCGCAGGAGTCAACATGAGATTTGGCTCTCGCAAGAGCCTCACCTTTCACCCTCACCCTTATTTTCCCCTTGCCAGCGTTGAATGCTTCCGCTGTTCCTTCCCAGCTCTTAACCCCTTGCCTTAGACTCCCATCACAGGAGTCAGCACAAGCTTCTGCTCTTACACCTCTTACCTATCCCCCTCACCTCCCTGTTTCCACTGCCAGCATTGAGTGCTTCCGCTGCATCAGTTTATTTATTCTGTATAGTCATTCACCAGTATCTACATTTGTTTATTCTGCATAGTAGCTCATTAGCATTTCATGTTTATTATATTCTGTATTTTGCATAGTAATCTCATTACCTCCACAGCCTCTCCCCTTTTCTTCCCCCCTGCCAGCGTTGTGTGCTCCCGCTGCTTTAGTATCTTTCTTATTCCATAGTTTGTATATTCTGTATAGTAATTGTATTGCATATTTGTGTTACTTACAGCTGCTCTCCCCCTCTTTTTTCCTGCCAGCATCAAGTGCTTCCGCTGCTTTAATTAATTTATTCTGCATAGTAGTTTGCTATTGTCTTCTATGTCTTATATTGTGTCTTTTGCATATTAATCGTATAGTACTGTATATCTGTGTCCACTTCCAGCTACCTTCCTTTTCCCATTCCAGTGTTGAGTGCTTCCGCTGCACCAGTTTATTTATTTTCCATATAGTAATTCACCAACTGTCTACATTAGTGTTTATTCTGCATAGTAGTCCATTACTATTTTGTTTATTATATTGTGTATTTCGGCATAATAATCATGTCACTTCCAGCAGCTCTCCCCTTTCTTTCCCCATGCCAACGTCGAGTGCTTCTGCTGCCTAGCCCTTTACTCCTTACCTTTTTTATCCAACCTCCTTTCTCCACCTTAACATTACCCTAAGCTCCGACTCCCGCAGGAGTTTATACGAGCTTTGGCTCTCGCAAGAGCCTCACCTATCGCCCTCACCTTCCTGTTTCCCCCTGCCAGCGTCGAGTGGTTCCTCTGCATCAGTTTTATTCTGTATAGTTATTCACCAGTATCGGCATTAACCTGTTTATTCTGCATAGTAGTTCACAAGCATTCCATGTTCATTATATTTTGTATTTTGCATAGTAACTATGCTACCTCCAACAGCTCTCCCTTTTTCTTTCCCCTTGCCAGCGTTGTGGGCTCCCGCTGCATTAGTATCTTTTTATTGCTTAGTTTGTATATTCTGTATAGTAATAGTATAGCATACGTGTGTTACTTGCCGCCGGTCTCCCTCCTGTTTTATTTTTCTGCCAGGGTCGAGTGCTTTCGCTGCTTTAGTGCATTCATTAAGCATAGGAGTCCACTAGTATGTTTCATGCCTATATTGTATTGTTCATATATTTTATCTGTGTTACTTCCAGCTGCCTTCCCCTTTCTTTTCCCAGGCCAGTGTCAAGCTACCTGCCAGCATTGAGTGCTTCTGCTGCATTCTGTATAGTTGTATATTCTGTACAGTAATTTTATGGCATACTTATGTTTCTTCCAGCTTCTCTCCCCTTTCTTTTCCCCCAGCAGCGTCAAATATTTCTGCTGCCAAATCTCTTCCCTCTTAATCAGCCAACTCCACACCCTTCTCTATCACCTCCCACAAACCTTATTTTAAGCACTGACTCCCACAGAAGCCCTACTTAAGCCCCAACTCTCCCATGAGTCTCCCCCACCTACACTCCTAGCCACACTCAGACTCCCGCAGGAGTCAAACTTAGCCTCCAATATTTATTTCATAGCCACCAGACCTACCCTGGCCTTCACACACTCCCTAGAAAAGCTTATCCCCACACCAACTCTTCACGTTATATCCAGCAGCCGGATATAGCGCTTTTTTCTTTGCACTTTGGGGAGTTCCTGTTGTAAATACGCGGCTGCTGTCCCGAGCGCTTATCATTTGCTTTTTGGGGAGTTTGAGATCGACCTGAGCTCAATTTCCCCTCGCCATGTAAAAGGGGGGAGCCCTGGGCCCGAGGATCCCTTGAGCTCAGGGCTCTCTCCCGGGACAGCATGCCAAACAAGCTATGTGATAAATCATGAGCTAAGGGTGAACTCTTGAAGTGAAGTTTAATTTTAAACTAATTTCGAGAGGAGCATGTGCTCATGATTGACCCAGCTGGCCCACATTAGCTAATCATGATCTTCCAATCAAAGCACCCCAAGTCACTATATATATATCCTTATTTCCTCTCTACATCTATCTTCATTTGGAAGAAACCCTCCTCCTCCCCTTCTTCCACCTTTATCCAGAATGGGCGGCACGGTGGCCCAGTGACTAGCACTGTTGCCTCACAGCAAGAATACCAATGGCGTCAGGTCCTTGCTGGGTCATCTGGTATTTCTGTGCGGAGTTTGCATATTCTCCCCGTGTCCGCGTGGGTTTCCCCCGGGTTCCCCGGTTTCCTCCCACCGGCCAAATATGCTCTATAATAAGCCTAAATCTTTTTCTAATGTCTTACTCTCATGAAGTTCACCTTGGCCTCAGCAGCGGGGGAGTTTGAGATCGACCTGAGCTCAATTTCCCCTCGCCATGTAAAAGGGGGGAGCCCTGGGCCCGAGGATCCCTTGAGCTCAGGGCTCTCTCCCGGGACAGCATGCCAAACAAGCTATGTGATAAATCATGAGCTAAGGGTGAACTCTTGAAACAGGGGGGCGAATAAATCAGGGGGTTGAATAATTCTGATTGCAACTGTACATGCAAACTCCAGAGAAATGCCAACTGGCCCAGCCAGGATTTGAATCAATGACCATCTTGTTATGAGGTGACAGTGCTAACCATCGAGCCACCGTGCCACCCCCATATATGCATTATCTATAGCAGGGGTGCCCAAACTTTTTCTTATGAAAGGCCAAAAACCAAACAGGATTGAGGGTGGAGGGGCCGAAGCTAAATATACCAAACTGTATTACATTAAAAATTGCCATGGTAACTTCCTAATTTAATAATATTTAAAATTTATAGAAAATCACTTCAATCATATTAATAATTATATATATATTGTTTACATTTTATAATGTATTTCTTACAATAAAACCATAAACATTCACGTTTATAACACAATGGAGTTCAATGTTTTTTTTATTTACTTAAAGAGTACATAGGCGATGCAGTGGCGCAGTGGGTAGCACCTTTGCCTCACAGCAAGAAGGTTGCTGGTTCGAGCCTCGGCATATCAGTTGGCGTTTCTATATGGAGCTTGCATGTTCTCCTTGTGTTCGTGTGGGTTTCCTCCGGGTGCTCCGGTTTCCCCCACAAGTCCAAAGACATGTGGTATAGGAGAATTGGGTAGGCTAAATTGTCTGTATGTGTGTGAATGAGTGTGTGTATGGACATTTTCCAGTAATGGGTTGCAGCTGGAAGGGCATTCGCTGCGTAAAACATGTGCTGGATAAGTTGGCGGTTCATTCCGCTGTGTTGACCCCGGATTAATAAAGGGACTAAGCTGAAAAAGAAATGAATGAATAAAGAATTCATTTTCACTCAATAGTGAAATATAATGTCCTAAAAGTATTTTTTAGCAATGTGCCACACATATATATCTGTCAACATCTAAAAAAAATGTGTTTTATGTTAAATGGGGTTATGTTAAATGATCTCTCTTTGAGGGATTCGCCCCAACTTTCCCCATCATTTGTCCATCTCTTCTCTGATTGGTTGGCGGGCCAAATCAAAGGTTACCATGGGCCAACTTTGGCCTGCGGGCCCTAGTTTGGGCATCTCTGATCTCTGAGTATATTTCTTCATATAAAATGACACATCTCCTCACATCATATATCTACCAAACACATCTGATCATAAATACACTATACACATAACTTACGTATAAATCCACATTACACATCTCATTTGTTGTGCACATCTTGCCTCCGTCTTCACTTTCACCCCTGATCCAGTATATTCTGCATATTTTACACTATAAATAATCAAATCATATTCAGATGAATAATTAAAAGCGCACTCAATTATTAAAACAGCGAAGTCTGCTTTTTTTCTCAGACACCTACTGACCCGTAATATTACATTTAGCCATGCGTTTTTTTGAAGTGTTCTCTGCTCTACACAACAAAGAGAAGAGGGGTCTCACAAAAATTGGTGATCTTCTTTTTTGTGCTAACATGCTGAGCCTCATCTATTTTTACATATATTGTGAACATTTGTTTTGATTAATGTGTAGTGATGAATGAACAATAAAGACCAACTACAATTATGAAAGATGCATGTTTTCCTCTGTATGGTTTTGAAATTTCTGTCTGTGTGTGAATGGAAAAAAGGGCTCTTAATCAATATGAAGAGCGTTAATAGATTGGTAGAGGCCTCTTTCACTGACCCCAATAACTGCACAATGCTGTAATTAGTACACTGTAGATTATACACAGAAGAAGGATCTGATTACATAATGCTTAGAAATCTTTCTCTGTGCACTCTGTCCTTCTAGTATAATTGTACCTGTATTGTCTGGCTTACTTGATTTTACAGTCTCAATTTGTGTGACACGTTTCTTCAGAAAGATTCTAGAGACTGGTCTTTCAACATGGTACAAATGCTGTGAATGTAATTTCAGCATAAATAATAAGATGGTACAAGTACACTATAGCATATTTTTTCAAAGCAAGCACATTCTTTTGGATGCTAATTAAAGCAGTGACTTTCTTCATTCATTCATTTTCCTTCGGCTTAGTGCATTATTCATCAGGGGTCGCCACAGTGGAATGAACCGGCAACTGCTTTAGCATATGTTTTGTGCAGAAGATGTCCTTTCAGTCACAACCCAGTACTGGGAAACACCCATACACTCTTGCACTCATACACTGGGCTGTATGGGCTATATGCACACCAACTTTTCATTTTCAGCCAGGCATCCCAAGGGCTTCCCGTGATTTCCTGTATTTACATTACAATATTGTCACATTTAAGATCTGATTTCTTAAAAAATCAGCGATTTTTACTCCCTGTTAGATATGTGATATGAAGTGGGTCTTAGACCGGACAAGAAGCACTGCATTAAATTCCATTTCCCCCTGCCATGTCTTTAAAATATGACAGTTTATTTTACCCTAGTATTTTCAATGGAATTTTTGCGCTAGCCTATTGCTACTGATGGCGCTAGTGGTTACAACGATCTTTCATAACGTTTTACACTTGAACAACTAAATGAATGCTTAAGTCTGTTTAACTGAATGTATTGTAATTACATTACAATTACATTCAAAAATTGAAAATAGTCACATTAAGCTTTCATCGGAAGTTTATCGATGGCTTTAAAACTCTAGCTGTGCATAGATTCCATTAACATAAAGGCTAGGCGGGGCTGAATCCCCAGGGCCTGCGAGAGAAGGGGTGCCCTTGATTGGCTGATAAATTAATTTGCATCATGATGCTGGAAACGCCTCATTGCGTTATGCTTTGGCATGTCAATAATGCAAAGTATTTCTTTCGGCTCGCTGCTAATCAAAAACAGTGACGCCGCTAAACTATGGCTCGAAGTGGCTGTAGCTCAATCAGAGTTTCAAATAGCCCTGTTTAGTCCCCAGTAAGGGTGAACAGTGCAGTTTTTTTTCACAGGAAAGTCCCTTATTTTCCAAGATAGTTTTTGATTTAAGCTCTACCACAAGAATGTCCAATGAAAGGTAGGCTAAAGCACATCGTAGAACAAATAATAAAATTAAAACAGTATCCATTATTAACGTGCAGTAAGAGAGCTCAGGATAGGCAGAATTATGCAGAATAGACTTATATCTGAAGCCGCCATGCGCCTGTGCAATCCTGACCTCTCATATCCAAGACAGTGTGCCACCAAATCAACACAACAGTTATGCCCAAGATGTTTTTTTACAAACATTTTTTATTTATCTTTGCTATTTGGGCTTATTGGAACCTAATTAGAATAAAAATCTAAGCATCATCTTTTGATATGTTGTACTTTTAGAGAAAAATGATGTCCATATATGTGGACTTGTGGTCCCAATTTACATAAAACACTTTTTCCAGAGTTTTCTTTTATGCATATTTAACATTCATTAATATTTAATCTTTTTTTTTTTTGAACTTGCCTTGATTATCAGAGAGTAAAAAATATTTTTTTTCCCATTTTGGACAGTTAAAAATAGGGTTTGGGACATTTCATATGCTGCAAAACAGTTGCAGGATGACACTGTATGTCTGTAACAAAATATAAAACATTCAAATTATTTTAAATAGCCACTTAAGAGCTATAAATGTGCTGTCCACGTATGTGGACACTCAGGCTCTAGGAGGTTATCAAAATGTCCATCACTGCGGAGTATCTACCTCAAGAAAATACATGGTTTAATTCTGAACCAATCAGAAAGCAAACTTTTAAATTGACAGTTATAATGCAGAGCAATGAAATTTTGCCACTGGCTTTCATCAGCAATATCTGAGGAAAAAACAAAACAAAAACATGCTAACCTTCTGTAATTGATTGACTCAAGACCAAATGGGAAATTAGAAGCATGGATTTTAGGGATATTTTAGGGATTTCTGCTCAGCTAAAGTTTAAAGTCAACTTTTTAAAAATAAATTTAAAGTATTTATTGTTAACCACTCATTTAAAAAGTATTGCAAATGTGTGTTATTTGGTTTTTTTGGCAGCCTTTTTAGCATTTTAAAAGTTAATTTTATATGCTTGCACATCTCCTTTAGTAAAATAAAACAAAAAAACATTTATAATAATGAAATATAAATCCAGTGGAAAATTAGATTATATAATAATATAAATTAGCAAATTAACAATATTATTAATAATAATAGCAAAACAAAAAGCTACTTTTTGAGGAAATAAAATAAATGGGGGCCTTGGGCTTGCTATAGCCCCAGGACCCAATATGTTCTTAATGCTGCCCTGCTCATACACTTCATGGCCAATTTGTTTTAACCAATTCACCTATAGCTAATGTCTTTGGACTGTGGGGGAAACTGGAGCATCCAGTGGAAACCCACATGAAAACATGCAGACTCCACAAAGAAATGCCAACTTACCCAGCCTGGACTAGAACCAGCGACCTTCTTACTGTGAGGCAACAGCGATAACCACTGCACCACCATGCAACCCCTGCAGTGACTTTCTTTATTCATTCATTCATTCATTCATTCATTTATTTTCTTTTCGGCTTAGTCCCTTTATTAATCTGGGGTCGCCACAGCGGAATGAACCGCCAACTTATCCAGCATATGTTTTACGCAGCGGATGCCCTTCCAGCCGCAACCCATCTCTAGGAAACATCCATACACACTCATTCACACACATACACTACGGACAATTTATCTTATCCAATTCACCTATACCACATGTTTTGGACTTGTGGGGAAATCACTCACTCATTCATTTATTAATTCATTCATTTACAGTAGTTTCTTTTTGGCTTAGTCTCTTTATTACTCTGCAGTCGCCACAGAGGAATGAACTGCCAACTTAATGCTGATTTATACTTCTGCGTCAAGCACACGCGTATGCTCCGGCGCAGCCTACTCGTGGTCGCATAGCCGTGGCCGTCGGCGCCGCTGACGCGCACCTCTCAAAAAATGTAACTACTTGTCGCAACGACGCATAGCGCAAGCTCTGTGATTGGTCGGCTAGATAGCGCTGACGAGTGTAAGAGCCACGCGAGCCTGATGGAACGAGTGTTTACAAGTGTCGAGTCCCATGAAGGAGCTCTAAATGGAAACTTTAGTTTTTTGTATTTACCTTATGATTAAAGTTGTTGCACGTCTGCCGATTCCCGCGTCAAAATGAGCGAGTTTGAGCCACTTGTACATTAAGGTAGCATTCAGAAAAAACAAACACCAGCGAAGAAACTTGACACAGAGGAACATAAACACTTACTGCCAGCTAGCATTTCTGAAGTGTTATTGCAGAGCAACACAAACAGCGTGCACGGCTACGCACATTGCATGCTCCGTGGGTCACGCCGATCACTCGACGCAGAAGTATAAACCAGGCTTTATCCAGCACATTTTACGCAGCAGATGCCCTTCCAGCCGCAACCCAACACTGGGAAAAGTGACTTTCTTACTCGATGATATTTTATCAAACTTGTGTTCTTTAATGATTATCAAAGTATTTCACCATTAGCTTAGCAACACGCTAACAGTCTTCTTTATACTAATTAGTTTCTAAAAATATAGTGCTTTTAATTTCAGCAATTGACATTTTACCCACAGTAATTTCTGCTTGGTATTTTTGTTTGATTGGTAAATATTGTCTGTTCGATAAGCTTTATTAATTCAACATGCAAATCAACGTGAGGCTGAGCACTTGAGAACCACTCATTTATTTTTCTAATGCTCTGTCATTCAAATGGCAACTGACATGTTTGTCAAATGCTGTCTCAATGAACATTTCACACAAGAATCGTGACTGGCTAACTGCCTTGACTGCGAGGTTACATTTGTGCCGTTTTGTCATCACAATGTGAATCACAATGTGTGAGAACAGTAGGGATGCGCTGCCAGGAAGTTCACTAGTTATTACTTGGTTTTAATAAATCAATGAAAGACAGCAATGAATATTACACACATGCATACACACCTGCAGTCTTAAAAATGATGGTTCTTTATTGCCGTTGATGATTTCATGAAGACCCTTTAACATCCATCCATCAATCAATCAAACCTGAGTACAAACCATGCGATTGAACCAACTGTGAAAGCACCATTAGACTTGTCATGGCATGTATATATTTCTGCTTTCTGCTTAAAGTGCTTCTTTAATCCTCATTTGTAAGTCACTTTGGATAGGATCAGCTGAGTAAATGTAAACGCAGAGATGGGAAGTAACGAAGAACACATACTTCTTACTGTACTTAAGTAGATTTTTCTGGTATCAGTACTTTACTCCACTATTTATTAATTTTTTTGACAACTTTTTACTTTTACTTCTTACATTTGTATACAATAATCTGTACTTTCTGTTCCTTACATTTTTAAATCAGACTCGTTAATTTCGTTCTCACGTGTTTGGTGGCGCGATCTATATTATTTCTTGTCATTGCACAATTTGAGTGCCGTTTTAATGCAGTCAGTCTATTTCAAGTGTGCCACAAGCCTGCTTTTGAGTGAAGGTCTTGGCCGTTAGATCGCCCCCCTGGGGGCTGGCTACAGTAGAAGTCATAAAGCCCGCCTCCTCCATGTTAATGAAGGAGAAAATGTATTACACTTGCAATAAAATGTTCCGAAAGATGGTTCTGGTCAGTTAAGGCACTTATCGTGCTGATATTGGTGCAGATCTTCATTTCTGTAAAGAGTATGTTTTGAGCAGTAATTTAATGCTGGACGTGTCATCGTGATTGACAGCTGTGATTGACAGTTTCTCAAAGCAGACGTCGGAGCTTCGGCAGGAGACTGAAGTGTTATTATTCGATTTCTGTGTTATTATACCATAATAAAATGAGTTGCTCAGCAGTAAACTATAGTTTCTGACATACAGGATCTGGTGGAACACTGTTTATTCAGTAAGGTCAGGGCTTTATCAGTTTGCTGATACACGCCTAACCACCCAAATAGCAAAATACACTCGGGCCAGTTCCGGTTAGACTCTCGCGTGCCGGAGACTTACCTCTCGGCCCGACTCCGTCTGCTGTACCTACTCAGGCTGGATGCCTATGGACTCACTGCCCAATTCCGGCCCGAGTCAATCGGGCTAGATGCGGCGGCCGTTAGCGAGCCGACGCTGCTGCATCCGAGCTGGAATCGGCCCTCGAGTAATGTGCGCTGTGGCCCGGAGCTGGCGCAATTAAATCTTCATTATATAAAACCTCACCTTTGTTAACATTATTACAACCATTTGTGTTGATAAAACAGCAAACGCAGGCTACTATGTAAACGCAAAGTGTACATTAGCGAGCCTTTGCAGACACCAGCGGTCAAGTGAGAAGTTCGGGGGGGAAAGGTTGATTTGATGTACAAGCGTTTGGTTGGAAGTTCGATTCCGCAGCTCCTCCTCTGGCTCCATCAGGCAGTCCTTCGGCGCATGCCCAGGCTCCAATTTCAGCAGTCTTTTACGACAGTTTGTACCCGTCCCAAGGCGTTTTTTCCTTCACAGCGTTTAATGGAAAATGGCGCTGTCGCGTCGTCCATATTTTATACAGTCAGTGGTCTATTTTCGTCATTGCGCGCCTGCGTGCTAAAGCGCGTGGCTTTTTCAACCAAGGCTATCACGCACCGTATGTAAGCTATAGCTTATGAAGATTACGAGAAAGTCAAGGATGACTACGCAGATGAGACAGAGGGAGTCTGCGAATTTAACATGACTGATGCTGCCCTGTTTACACGGAAATAAAACACATTTTGCTCGATAAGATCACAGAGAGAGACGCATTCCAGTTCAAAAATATGCTATGTAAATGCTTACGGTTAACAGTTTAATACCGCGAAAATAGTGCTTTTTTGTAAAGATTTGTACATTTAGTACTAAAACAATCAAATACTTAATAAAAACTTTATGCATTGAGATTTATTTCCTTTATTTCATATTTTAGTTCATATTTCCTAATACAGAATATATGCTGTTTTACAGGTTTTTTATTGACTGTATGATTTTACATACAGGCATATTAATCTTTAATTAATTTTTTTACAAATGTTTTACAATAACAAAAGTAACTAAACTGGGCAATGTGTATGTTGCTTTTAGCATAGAATAAATGTGTTTACAGAATTAATGTTTATCCATTAAATAAAATATCCACAGTACCCTGGAAAAAACACTGAAATAACAGGTTATATACAGTATGAGAGCTGCTAATGCAAAATAAAAAAAAAGTTTGCAGTCAAGTATTGATTTTAGCAAAAGAAAATATATTTTTACCATATTCAATAAAAACATATTCAAATATAACATTTTTGAAATTCAATATATTTTGGACAGAATTCAGTGTAAAATGTAAGACGTTATTTATAAAGATATACAGGCCTACAGAATTATTTTTAGAGTGTATGAACATGAATGACAGCTGTTGTTTTTGATCCAACAGTCGCAAAACTACATGATGACCTCTGTGGGTTTGCGTCAGGATGATGATACATGGGCCGACTTTTTGAGCAATGTTAGTGCCATATTGCAGGGTGCGATGCTGCTTGGCTGCTTTCATAAAATTGGCAACAATCATTTTACATAAAAATTTGAAATGTAAGTTATTAATAACTAATGTATCAACAGGATATGAGGTCTAGTTACCTACTATCCTCACTCACTATCCTTCAGCTTAGTCCCTGATTTGTCAGGGGTCGCCATAGCGGAATGAACCACCAATATTCATATGTTTTACGCAGCGGATGCCCTTCCAGCCACAACCCAGTACTGGGAAACACCCATACACACTCGCATTTACACATACACTTATACACTAGGCTCTAGGGCCAATTAAGTTTATCTATTCACTCATACTGAATGTCTTCGGACTATGGGGGAAACCTAGTGGGGGAAACCTAGTTACCTACCTAGTGAAACTAAAACATGCAATAGTAATGGGTTTACCTAAATAAATTGTTGAGGCCGTACTTCTTTACTTTTACTTGAGGACAAAAGTGTAGTCAGTATTTTACTGTCGTTTTAAACATGAGTATCTGTACTTCTACTTGTGTAAAGGATTTGTGTACTTTTGCCATCTTTGTGTAAACGTAACGTAAATGGTCAGTCACATAATCTGAGGTTGGTTATTTATGCTATTCATGGATTAAATAAACCCAGTGCCGATTCTCACTCTAGAGATGAACACACACATATACACAAAAATATGTCTAAAACAGTGATTCTAAGGGCAAAGCAATGATCAGATGTGGGTGTTTAAGTCCTAGAGGAATTATGCTACCAGATATGGCCAACAAAATGGTAGCTAGCAGACACACGAGAGGCTTATATTTTAATTGGCTGATAAAAGAAAAGAAACGAGTGTCTCACCTTTTCATAACTGTGATAAGATTTGTTTTAATTTATTATGATGCCAGTCTTCCTCTTGTCTCCATGGAGAGACTTCATTAATTTTGCATATGCCTGTTTTTGTTAGAGTGTTTTTGTCAGTTCTCCACCTTTTCTGAGTCAGGTAGATTTGGTAACTAAGCACTTGTGGGAGATCAAAGGAGCCAACTGGTACTAATTATTTTACCTCAGAAATGTCTCCCACTCTCGCTCGCTTTCTCTTTTGGCACAGGGCAAATTATGAATGATTTAAGCTCTCATCTGTCATGCGGAGACCTGTGTCAGGCCACTTGGGGGCGGATTGTCGGCTTGAATTGTGCAAGGGGAATTAACGCGCCTGGTTCTCTCTGAGGTCAGTTCCTCCTGCCGCCTCAAACCTTCCTCAAGGGCCTGATATGCTTTTCTTCTGCTTATTCATAATAGCATTAGGGTTTATTTTTGTGTGAACAAACGCATGGCAGATGATTTAAAATCTAGAAAGGGGTTTTAAAGGGACTGTCAGTCAAAACATATAATAAGATTATCTGTGGTTCCGATGTTAAATCCTTCTTTCTGAATGTTGCATTTCATATCAATAAAGATGGCTTTCAATGTATTGTAGCCAGGTTATAAAGTCAATAGATGAAGCAACAAAGCTGACTTACAGTATGAGGTATTTACGTTTAATTTAGAAATGAACCAAAACTAACCGTATAAATTCTTCCGCAAGTGCATGACAATTTGCTTTCACAGTGCAGAAAACAGTGTCTCCTAGACATATACTGACAAAATGTACCAAAATCTTATTGGCCAAAGTTACATCTGTGATTGAGGGTGAAAGCAGACATTGGTCATAGGCAGCTAGTGAAGACCATAGGCAGGACTTACTGACAGCTCTACTTTTTTCTGACAACTTTTTGTTTTGTATTAAGAGAGATTCAATACAACACTCTGAACATTGTATGGCTAGAGGACATTACATCTAATAACCCCTTTAAATGCATAGAATGTAAGACTTTTAATCTTCCTGTCATGTTTGGGTCAAATCTGACCGATTTACAACTTAAAACCCTCATAAATATTGTCTTTTACATCTGATTGCTTCAAGGCCTTATGATATCCTCCACACTGTGCACTTGAACCTATAAAAGTGATAATCACCTCTTTCATTAAATTTTGAGTGTTTTAATCAACCTTGTTACACCTGCGATGTTACCGGTCAAAAGTGACCACCATAGAAAATGAATGGGTATCCAGACTATATTCATCCATTAGACAGAAAACATCCTTATACACACCACCCCAACTCACTCACTCACTCACTCACTCACTCACTCACTCACTCACTCACTCACTCACTCACCTATGCATTTCAGACTGAACAATGTCTTTTGCAGGTACACATCTCTTTTATGCACTTATGTGCCAATCCTCCAGCCTGATCTCACAAGAAAACGTAACTATTTTACGTTTTGGCAGTTTAGTGGCTAATTCGTACAAGATCAGTCGTACTAAAATATATGATTTTTAAAAGGAGGCATGGCCCCCAACCCCACCCCTAAACCCAACCCTCATTGGGGATAAGCAAATCGTACTGAAGTGTATGAATGAGATCATACGAATTCATATGAATTAGCCACTAAATCAATAAGTTATGAATCAAGTTTCTGAAAAAACAATGTATCATATCTTCACACAGACTAGACAAGTGTCTGTTACTGTATGTGAACCCATCTGTGTGTTTTCCTTTCTTTCTTTCTTGCTTTCTTTCTTTCTTTCCTTCTTTCTTTCTTTCTTTCTTCGTTCAGCCTATCTCTGGGTGTAGCAGGAGCACTTTTAGCTTAGCTTAACATCAATTATTTTATTAGATTAGACCATCAGCATCTCGCTCAAAAATGACCAAAGTATAACTAGTGCTAGTTCTGTGTCCATGCTTAACGTCTATACCCTCAGTCACTATTCCCTATATTAGCACACTAATATAGTCCAATTGAAGGACGGAATGAAAATTCGAGCACTAAGTACACAGGAAACAATAGCGTTTTGCTGGTTGATAAATCATTCAGATGGATTCAAATTTCAATTTCTTTGGTCAGACCATGTGATAGTTGTTTTAGTGAGCTGTCTATTAGTAACGAAACAAAGTATTTTGATTTCTGTCATCTATTTTTGTAATACATTTTCAGTGCCTATTTGTGTTTTCACTGCAGTTATTTTATGTCTAATTCTTGAATTCATGTTAAACATTACTTTGAGACATTCATCACAGCTAAAGAATGTTGAATAAAAATTTGGTGGTGAAAAATGTTTTTTGTGCTAATATAAGAGTAGTTAAAACAGACCAGTCAATTTTGACCAGGAACACTAAAGTAAGGGGCGGGATGTGAACACGATACAAGGGTTAAATAAAAAATTTCAAAAACCACTAGAACAGTGTTTTCCAACCCTGTTCCTAAAGGTATACCAACAATACACATTTTCAACCTCTCCCTAGTCAAACGCACCTGAATCAACTCATCAGAGCATAAGAGACTCCAAAACCTGAAGTTAATGGCTCAGATAAAAGAGACATGTAAAATATGGGTTGGGAAACAGGGTTGGGAAACACTGCACTAGAACAATGCTAAATTTTGCTGGCTTATGTAAAAATCTTTTGAAGAATTCAAATAACAAGTGATACGGACCATGGCCTGTTTCATCATGATATTCAAATTGGAAGTGGTGGACTGTGGCATAATACAAGCTCTGCTGCTTTCGTGCTGCATCCACCCGCTTCGAATGTTATCACTCGATTGAATGGACATTATCAGTGGTTATCAGCTGATAGATATACACCCTACTGGAGGCTCAGAAGGCTGTTATCATCCATCCACATGGTTAATCAGCTATACTAATAGAGAAGACTCCAGATCCAGATCTGTTTTTACATTACTGTGACGGTTCGGGTAGGGGTAGACATTAAAAAATACAATTAATGGGAAATGTAATAAATAATATAAATAATTCTTGTTAACTTCCGGCCACAGCTGTATGTGATCTATAGCTGATTAATCATGTGGATGGATGATAAAAGCCTTCTGAGCCTACCAGTAGGTGCAGAAGGTCCCTACTGGCCATATCTATCAGCTGATAACCACTTATAATGCCCATTAAATCGAGTGATAACAGTCGAATCGGCTGCTGCATCACACTTGTCTCTCGTCAGCAATTGCTTCAGCGGTCTTGTTTCACTTTGATAGCTTTTAGCTTTACTCTGCTTCATACTACCATGATAATAAGTTTTGAATATTTGATTCATCCATGAACACGATTTCTATAGTGCTGCGTTCACACCAAACGCGGAACACGCGGCAAAATCGCGCTATTCGCAAGTAAAGAGACGCGTGAACATTTGAGTTTACTGGCTTCATTCGCGCGTCAGACTCCGCTTCATTCGCGCGTCAAACTCCGCTTCATTCGCGCGTCAAATTCACTTCAGAACAGACGCGGATTTGCGTCATGGGCAGGGCTTCTGTCTGCTCGGTGAATGTAGCTTCATTGCTAAATGGCTAACATGGATTTTATTGATAAAATAACTGCGTTTATGTGCTTTATGAAGGCTGTAAAACAGCGTCGATACGTTTGGAGCCGTGTCTGAGTCCACTAGATACTTTCAGAGGTGCACCCAGCGCTGTGGGCTCATAAACTCCTCCAGAAACTTAACCTGGATGACTGGGGCTTCCAGCGGTGGTTCTGACTGAGCCAAGCCCAGTTTGATGAACTGTTGTCGGTGTCGGCTGGAGGATTTCCCCCGGACACCAACAACAGGTGCTACGTCACAATCATGCTCCCAAAAGAGCAAGCTCCTGATTGGTTAACGCGGCGCGAATGTCCGCAGAAGTTCAGATATTTGAACTCGAGCGATTCGCGCAATTTGCGCGTCAAACGCGCAATTTGCGCGTTAAGCGCGTCAAACGCTCAATTCGCGCATATCGCGCCATTCGCGCCGCGCCATTCGCGCAATTCGCGTCATTCGCGCGTATCGCGCCGCAGGATGCCTATTCGCGCGTTTGCATTGACTTAACATGTAAATCACTCGCGCTTGACGCTTCTTCCGTGTCTGGTGTGAACGCAGCATAGGAGTCCCATAGGATGTAATTAACATAAAAATTCCCATGATTCCACATGGCGTCATCAATATGTGTATTTGTTTGTTGTGAATACGCACCGTCTAGTGGTGAAAATTCTGTCACTTAAAGGCAGAATGTGCATGAGCCCACTAAAATGAATACTTAGCTAGCTTTTGAGCAGGAGAGACTCCTTCCCAACATTAAGCCTACTAAAAGTGCAAAAAGCATAACAAAAGCCATTCGCTCTATCCAAAATAAAGTTGTGAACTAAGCGTGAAACATTCATAAGCATGCAAAAACTGCAACTCTACTAATAGCTGCAGAATAACAGCTTACAAAGCTCATTTTGCTTACAACAGGGGAATTTCTTTTCTCACAGTTTTGCTTATCTTTAGCCTCATTTGTGCTGTGAGGGTTTTCATGCTACATAATTGCATTTTCTTCATGGTCTATTATCATAAGCATTATTATTCCTGCCGCATAAAATAAAGCATTTTAAATGCAGAATTTTTGCATTGCTTAATTAATGATGCTTGGAAATATTTTCAACTAAATGAGCATAGAGATGCCATTGCTGTTTATGACAATTCACTTGCTCAATTACTGCACTGTGAAATGAATGTACTAAACGATGTAAAAACACCATTCATTTCTCAGTTTCATTTGGATTAAACTCATAACGGGACCTGCCGAAAAGATACAAGGCTTTGCGGAATGGCACTAGCAAGAGCCAGCTGACACATCCACACAAAGCACACGAATGTGATAATCAGCAACAGCCTGCTGCTCAGATCTATACAGAAACTAGTGTCACATAAAGAAAAGTGTTAAATTCTTCAAACCCTTCTATTGGTGAAAACCCTCATTTATTTGATGTGCAGCATATAATCCTGACTCATTAAACATTCATATACACAAGACTTATTTAATTGTAAATTAGTTAAGATTGACATCAGATGCACATTATATTATCTTTTTTTCATTATTTGTATGTGTTTTAAGTAGTGGTGGGCCGTTATCGGCGTTAACGTGCTGTGTTAACGTGAGACTCTTATCGTGCGATAAAAAAAATATCGCCGTTAATCTATTCTCAAAGTTGGGTGAGAGCTGGGTCTTTTCTTCGCAAGCTATGATGACTTTCACCTTGATTGTTTAGCGCGGATGTATACCTGACCGGTGAGCCCTTCTGAATCAAATCAGAAGGATCCTGACTCTAACTGCAGTTGAGCAGTTTCACTTTAACTCACGAACATTTAATTCATGCCTTCATGACAAACTGGGGTATTAGACGCGAATAAATGAGTAAGGACAGGTGAGAGTGTTATGGAATTTAATAACGCACGCCAAATGAGAAGAAAAAAAACTTCCACATTTCGCGATGTGTGTGTGTGTGTGTGTGTGTGTGTGTGTGTGTGTGTGTGTGTGTGTGTGTGTGTGTGTGTGTGTGTGTGTGTGTGTGTGTGTGTGTGTGTGTGTGTGTGTATGTGTGTGTGTGTGTGTGTGTGTGTGTGTGTTTGTGTGTGTGCGTCTGTGTGTCTGTGCGGTCCTTTACTGACAACCTGTGTGAATCTTGTCGGAAAATATGGCGAAAAGTCCTACATGACGGGAATAGTTTGTCAGCAATGCCACTAATATCTGCATACTCCACGTCTCAATTCCTTTTCTGTTTAGTTCAGTTATGACTTTAGTCGCATTAAGTAATCAAAAATCGCTGTTTACATGGTAGACTCTTAATCAGAGTATTGTTTTAATCATATTAAATTGGATTAAAGTATTGTTGCCCATGTAAACATACTCAATGTTTGACACGGTCAGGGCTCTGTAAACTTGCCTTTGCGAAGCAGCATTTTCTGTATGTACGTACATCAAAAGCAAGTATGAAATCACTGTTTGGAGCTTATGTAGGCCTACAGTTCAACATTCATGTTTACCTGAATAAACAGTTAGTAAACACAAGTACATCTTATTGAACATCATTTATTTTCATCACCATTTATTTTCATCACCAATTATCATAGTAGAACAGTTTCTCAAGCAGTTTGTGATGCATTTTGGAAACAGGAGATGAGCCCCTGGTCTAATGCGTCACTTAAGAAACCCGTTCTCAAAGACTTATTATTTGGGTAGCACACATATTATCAATGCCTTCGGCAGAATTCAAATGAGCCATTTTAATCTAGATTAATTTTGAAATTAATCTAGATTAATCTAGATTAAAAAAAAATTATCTATGCCCACCTATAGTTTTAAGTTATATTGAATGAGGGCTGTTGTGAAACCTTGACCTTTAATCCAACATGTTTTTTTACACTTTCAGAAAATGTACAGAACGTCCGGAAAGTATTCATAGCGCTTCACTTTTTCCACTTTTTTGTTACAGCCTTATTCCAAAATAGATTAATTTCATTCACAAAATTCTACACACAATACCCCATAATGACAATGTGAAAAAAGATTTTTTGAAATTGTTGCAAATCTATTAAAAATAAAAAAGTTGAAAAAGCCTTTTCTCTATACTTTGTTGATGCACCTTTGGCAGCAATTACAGCCTCAAGTCTTTTTGAATATGATGCCACAAGCGTGGCACACCTGTCTTTGGGAATTTTTGCCCTTTCCTCTTTGCAGTACCTCTCAAGCTCTATCAGGTTGGATGGGAAGCGACGCTGTACAGCCATTTTCAGATCTCTCCAGAGAAGTTCAATAGGATTTAGGTCTGGGCTCTGGCTGGGCCACACAAGGACATTCACCGAGTTGTTGTGAAGCCACTACATTGATAATTTGGTGGTGTGCTTTCCAAAGAGTTCAATTTTAGTCTCATCAGACCAGAGAATTTTAGTTCTTATGATCTGAGAGTCCTTCAGATGCCTTTTGGCAAATTCCACGCAGAGAGTGGCTTCCGTCTGGCCACTC
This sequence comes from Danio kyathit, assembly GCA_903798195.1. NCBI lineage: Eukaryota > Metazoa > Chordata > Actinopteri > Cypriniformes > Danionidae > Danio > Danio kyathit. The sequence goes on from LR812519.1 coordinate 50,970,548, forward strand.
TACCATACAGGCCTGATTGGTGGATTGCTGCATAGATGGTTGTCCTTCTGTAAGGTTCTCCTCTCTCCACCAAAGAACGCAGGAGCTCAGACAGAGTTACCATCAGGTTATTGATCACCTCCCTGACTAAGGCCCTTTTCCCCTGATCACTCAGCTTAGATGGCCAGCCAGCTCTAGAAAGAGTCCTGGTGTTTTCAAACATCTTCCACTTACAGATGATGGAGGCCACTGTGCTCATTGGAACTTTCAGAGCAGCAGAAATTTCTGTAACCTTGCCCAGCCTTGGGCCACGAGACAATCCTGTCTTGGAGGTCTACAAACAATTCCTTTGTCTTCATGCTTGGTTTGTGCTTTGACATGCACTGTCAACTCTGGGACCTTATATAGACAGGTGTATGCCTTTTCAAATCCAATCAACTGAATTTACCACAGGTGAACTCCAATTAAGCTGCTGAAACATATCAAGAATGATCAGTGAAAACAGAATGCGCCTGAGCTCAATTCAGAGCTTCACGGCAAACCCTAATGAATTACCAATAGTAACTTAAACATGATTATTTCTTGTCCAAAAATTCTTTAGCATCACACTAGTATAAGAATCATCGCTATAATAAACATAATTATCATGAAGCCATTATAATTGTGTCGTGATTATTTTTCTTATACCTTTTATTCAGTGGAACAAACTGAATTTGTGATTAAAATTTCTCAATAAAAGTGTCAACACTCTGTTGAACAAAATGTATTGCAGCATTGCTAATGTTAAATGACATTTTAATGACAAATTGAATTTGTATCACTGTATTTTTCAAGAAAATTATATTATTTTCTTAATTATATTATATTGCCATCATGACAATCATGCTTATATGTGCCTTAGCCTACTTATTTGAGATATGTTTCTCCAGGTGCATTTCGTTGCACATTTCAGATGACAAATCCACTAGAGGGAACTATCTACATTTTTGTGAATTTGAAATATGTTACTTTGGGTGTGTTTTTATTGTATGCTTCAGATACATGTCCATCAAGTACACATCCAAGAAGGGCTTGTATTAAAGAACAGCTGCTGATCCACTGACCTAAACCCAAACAAAAGCCCAAAAGCAAACATTAGAGAAAAATGCACTACAACCACTTAGATGTACCTCCATCTTAGTTTTTTCCCTTGCTTCACTGAACTTATATCCCAAATTCAAGTCACAAATACAACACTGCACAAGGTGAGCTACCGAGCAAACTGACCATGCCAATAAAGTCTCCATATGGAGATAGATAGGTGAAGCAAACATATTCCATTAAAACTGTTAAGTTATTTTATGTTATTTATTTGACAAAGAGGCGTCACGATGGCACAGTGGGTAGCACAATCGCCTCACAGCAAGAAGGTCGCTGGTTCAAGCCTCGGTTGGGTCAGTTGGCGTTTCTGTGTGGAGTTTGCATGTTTTCCCTGTGTTCGCGTAGGTTTCCTTTGGGTGTTCTGGTTTCCCCCACAGTCCAAAGACATACGCCATAGGGGAATTGAATAAGCTAAATTGTCCATAATCTATGTGTGTGTGTGTGTGTGTGTGTGTGTGTGTGTGTGTGTGTGTGTGTGTGTGTGTAAATGAGTGTTTCCCAGTGATAGGTTGCAGCTGGAAGGGCATCCGCTGCGTAAAACATATGCTGAATAAGTTGGCGGTTCATTCCGCTGTGGCGACCCCTGATTAATAAAGGGACTAAGCCGAAAAGAAAATGAATGAATGAATTTGACAGAGCAAGCACAAAAATAACCCTGTATTTGTTGATAACATGTTCATGTTCAGTAAATCATTAGTGTGAAAAGGAACAGGGTTTCTGCAGGTTTCTTCAAGTCAAATTTAAGACTTTTTAAGACCCTTTTAAGATTATTACGAATTAAATTTTAGACTTATACAGGGCTAAACAATAAGGATTTTTTTCTAATGGGCCAACTAGTTCTGTAAACAGTTTTTGTATTAATGGAAGACATTAATGTAAAGGAATGTGTTGCTTTAGTTTTCTTTCCCTGATTAGGGAATTTAATCTACAGAATGTGCAGTAATTTGGCTAACAGCTATTGTAAATAATTGTCTCTTTGCAATAAAAAAAAAACTTGGTGATTTGATGTCGGCTCGATAGGGCAGCTTTACCTGGACATAGGAAAATTAAGACCTGTTTGAAATTATTTAAAACCTACAACACAATATTTCTGTGAATTTAAGACTTTTTAAGCCATAAAATTTTGCTTTTGAAATTTAAGACTTTTTAAGACCCAGCGGATACCCTGGGAACAAAAGCTGTTGACATCATACTGCCCAGTAGTGTACATTTTACCTAGAAACTGCTGTCAAAAGCATGTTTATGTACTTTTTTTTTGTGGTTTCACAAATGTATAGGCTGAAGCACATACAGTATTTCTAATGAGCCTGTTGTGTGTTTTGTTTGTTTGTTTGTTTGTTTTTGAATAAAAAAATAAAACCGATATTCTGTAAAAGAATTTAATCAGCATTTTGTCACTAAAATAACCAAGCTTAGTGTTTTCTCTCTTGTCAATATTACATTCAGTTATAGTGGTTAGTGGCTCAGTGGTTAGCACTGTCGCCACACAGCAAGAAAGTGGCTGGTTTGAGTCAAGGTTGGATCAGTTGGCATTTCTGTGTGGAGTTTGCATGTTCTCCCTTTGTTGGTGTGGGTATCCTCCGGGTGATTCAGTTTCCCCCACAAGTCCAAAGACATGTGGTATAGGTGAATTGGGTAGGCTAAATTGTCTGTAGTGTATGTGTGTGAATGAGTGTGTGTGTGGATGTTTTCCAGTGATGGGTTGCAGCTGGAAGGGCATTCCCTGCGTAAAACATGTGCTGAATAAGTTGGCGGTTCATTCCGCTGTGTCGACCCCTGATTAATATAGGGACTTGCGGTATAAGTGAATTGAATAAACTAATTTGGCCATTGGGTATGTGTGTGAACGAGCGTGTATGGGTGTTTCCCTGTACTAGGTTGCAGCTGGAAGAGCATCCACTGTGTAAAACATATGCTGGATAAGTTGGCGGGTCATGCCGATATGGTGACCCCTAATGAATAAAGGGACTAAGCCGAAGAAAAATGAATGAATGAATAATTAAATATGTACAGCCTTCAAAAGCAAATATTATTCAAATGTCCATACGTCAGTTCTGGCCACTACTGCACTGTACAGTATATAGACCATTTTGAGGGATGTAAACAAAAACAATGGTCCCAACATATTTCCTGTTTTACATTTTTAGGAGCTTCCGAGAATTCAAAAAGAACCACATAATGATAAATAATGGTATCTAAAATTATGATGCTGTTTTAACTTTAAGTTATGACTGAATTGCCTCTTGTTGCAATTATGAAATAGATTGATAACAAGGAGGAAATGTTCATGGACCAATGACAGCCCCACATTGAAATGGTCTATACACACCCACATAAATTGATATTAAATAGTAATGCTCATTGAGCACTTGAACGACTTGCCGTCACAGTCAAAAATGATCCTCTTCTTGAAAAGCTTTTAAATGTAAATTCTAATTGTCTTTCAGTTGTTTTTATTTTGGTTACATCGTGTTTACTGTGCCACTACAACAACACTATATCATCTGCTTTATTTCTTTCTTGGCCTGACTTCTGTTTTTCCTTCTCTCAGTTTTATATATTTTCAGCTTCCACTATGGTACTCTCAAGAGTATAGGAAGCATGCTTGCCTTTGAAGCGTAGCTGCTGAGAAAGATGAGAAGATCTGTGTGAGTGAAAGAAAGGGCAGTAGGACAGTTGGGTCACAAGGGCCCTGATTATTTCTGATATTACAGTAATTTCTGTCTCAGGGTGATGAGAGGGATGTTGTAACCCGCATGAGCTACAAAAGACCTGGAGGAATAACAGTTAGTGTGGTTTGTTTTGTTATTTTTAAGTAGCTAAGTGGGTGTAAAAACAGCATGTTTTGTATTACTCATGCTAATCTGGTCCCTTTGTTCCACTTTTAACACATTTTAACTTTGGCATTTACCTTTGCTAGAAATAATTTTCCGGATAATTAGCAGAAGAGCTTCTGACATTTCTGTGTTTACTTTGTTTTGCTGTGTTTGTCGCTCTTTGCTCTGATACAGCTACATCTCTCAATATTCAGGGCTGAAATTTGTTCTGAAAACTGTGAATTGTAATGGATGACATGATCGATTGGCTTGGCTGTTCATGCCTGAGTGGCTGTTTTTGCTTGATAAAGATTTGATAGCAGCAAACTGATGTAATCTAGCATTTCACACTCTATTCCTAAACCCATAAATTGAACACATAAATGTAGGCCGAGAATCAGTCTGGCGACAAATGAAGTTCAGTTGAGGATTGCACTAAAAGAATAATCAATTAACTTTGGCACTGACATTTTACAAGAGAGCAGCAGTTCAGTTCAAAGTCACATTTCATCTTTCAGCAGGGTCACGTTGAGTTCTTTAGCTCTCTTGCGTAATGTGGCAAAATTGTTCAGGTGTAACTAAAAATGGTAACACTTTACAATAACAGAACATGAATAATGATGTGTTAATATGTAAATTAAACATTACTTTATTATGGACTAATGATGAGATAATGTATGCGCTAATCATGAACTAACTTTACAATGTTAGTCACATGAGTTCATGTGTGAATAACGGCTACCTTATTTACTTGTTAGTACATGATTGTTTGTTAATTATTGTATTAATTACCTTATTAGTTTATGCTTACTTTAACCAGTATAGACTCATGATTTGTTAATGTATAATTATATTATGACTTTACTTGGAGGTGCACATCATCATTAACCCGTTCTTAACTACTCATGAACTCCTAATATGTTAATGCATAATTATATTATGACTTTACTTGGAGGTGCACATCATCATTAACATGCTCATATCTTGAACTCCTGATATGTTAATGCATAATTATATGATGATGTGCCCCTCCAAGTAAAGTCATGATATAATTATGCATTAACATATCAGGAGCATATCATTAGCATATCAGGCATATCAGGTGTTCATGAATAGTTAAGTGCGGGTTAATGATGATGTGCACCCGCAAGTAAAGTCATAATATAATTATACATTAACATATCAGGAGTTCATGAGTAGTTAAGAACGGGTTATTGATGATGTGTCCCTCCAAGTAAAATCGTAATATAATTATACATTAACATATCAGGAGTTCATGTTAAGATCGGATTAATAATCAAGGTTTCTGCTACATTCATTTATCCGTGGCGGGCCGCCACGCCAAAATTCATCCCGCCACGGCTACATTACAACTTCTCATTTAAAACATTTAGTCGTGTTTTTTTTATAGCGGGTTATAATCGCACCAAAACATATTAAAAGGTAAGTGAATTATAACAGCGCAAACATTTCTGTAACCGTAGTAGTGCTGTGCGCTATTTGTGCAACCCTTTAAAGTGACATGCTGACTGACTGCCTGACAGGTGCATGATGCGTGACACGCCAGCAAACACGGCGTAGCTTTCAGTTAAGATGAACACAGTTTCCATAAGTATACTTATCTTTCTGGAGTTTATAGCCGTTTCACTTCACTTCAGGACGCGTTAATGTCGGAAAACGCACAAAAACGCACTAAATCGCACTTCAGCAGCACTTACTGGAGAGCGCACGAGAAGATCTGCACTTGAGCATGTAAATTTGAGTGCCTGCAAGAAGTTTTGTGCACGAAGAGTAAATCGGCGTGCAAGCAAAGAGATTCGCATGCTCATATTACATGAATGCGTTCTCGACTTAATACTGTGTGAAATATTTGTCTTTGAAATAGTTGGCAGATCTGTGTAAAAAAAAAAAAGCCTGCCGCCACAGCTGGGAAAAATCCTAAAGGAAACACTGAATAATGATAAGCCCCTTCAAGTAAAGTCATAATATAATTATACATTTAACATATCAGGAGTTCATGAGCAGTTAAGATCGAGTTAATAATGATAAGCCCCTTCAAGTAAAGTCATAATATAATTATAAGTAACATACCAGGAGTTCATGAGTAGTTAAGAAAGGGTTAACCCATTCCTAACTTCTCATGAACTCCTGATATGTTAATGTATAACTATATTATGACTTTACTGGGAGGGGCACATCATCATTTACCTGTTCTTAACTAGGTATGAACTCCTTATAGATATCCGTCTAGTGCGTTTACACTGAATAACACTAGAAGAGTGTTGTCAACATCAACATGAACAGTTTAAACACAGGAGTTCATGAGTAAGGATGAGTTAATGGCGATGTGCCCCTCCAAGTAAAGTCATGACATAACTATACATTAACAGCTCATGAGTTCATGCCGGTTACATTTAGCTTAAACCTAAATGTTAATTAATGCATTTATTAACAACATAAACTAACAAGTAATTAAGGTGGCCATTATTCACACATGAACTCATGTGACTCGTGTTGTAGTTAAAGTTAGTTCATGATTAGCTTGCGCCTTAACTCATCATTAATTCATAATAAAGTAAAGTTTAGTTTACATATTGATACATCATTATTCATGTACTGTTATTGTAAAGTGTTACCCTAAAAATGAAGGACATTTTACAAAATATGTTGTGAGCCAGCTGTGACCAGACCTTCCTGTACTGTAAATCCCAAAGGGCCAAATGATACGTGATGAAAATCTGTGCCGAAGTTCACCATCGCAATCCATCAGTCGCATGTGCTAGTAAATCTTCACGCCTATACCCATCTGAGATTTAGCACTGAACAATCCATTTAGATTTTTTTAATAGAAAGAAATGCATCATGACGGTCTGGCGCACTTTAAATCTTCCGGATGACATTCACGTCTAACTAAAGTCTTTTAGAGAGATATGAATCGGGTGTTGGACATCTGCCCAGAACACTTCTGTGCCTCTCCATTACGTTCATTTAATAACTACTCAATTAATTTCTGATAGGTTTGCTTAATTTGTGTTAGCAAGTTAAAATGAGGTTCAAATGATCAAATGTAGTTGTAATTTGTTTAATATGTAGGCTTTAGAGATGTACAGTAGGTAAAAATACTGTAAATAAGAGTATCCCAATGAGACTGGATCTCACAGTTGGACAAAAGTGCAGATAATCAGCCGATTTGAATGTTATCACTTAATAGGTATGGGCCAGTAGGGGCCTTCTGCACCTACTGGTAGGCTCAGAAGGCTGTTATAATCTATCCACATGGTAAATCGGTAACACTTTATTTTGATGGTCCATTTGAGTATTAGTAGACTGTCTGCTTAATATCTGTTGATACTGACATTTAACAGTCCTTCAACAGACATTTAACTGACTATAAGAAACTGTGCAAGTACATGTCAACTTACACTAACCCTAACCCCAACCCCAACCCTAACCCCAACCTAACAGTCTACTTATAATCTAAAGAGAATTAGTTGCAATGTAACTTAAATTCAACAAACGGACCATCAAAATAAAGTGTGACCGGTTAATCAGCTATAGATCACATACGGCTGCGGCCGGAAGTTAACGAGAATTATTTATATTATTTATTACATTTCTCTTTAATTGTATTTTATTACGGTCTACGTCTACCCCAACCCTAAACCCTACCATCACAGTAATGTAAAAACAGATCTGGAGTCTTATCTATTAGTATAGCTGATTAACCATGTGGATGGATGATAACAGCCTTCTGAGCCTACCAGTAGGCGCAGAAGGCCATACTGGCCCATATCTATCAGCTGATAACCACTGATAATGCCCATTCAATCAAGTAATAACATTCGAAATGGGTGAAATAATCAGTATTAATATTCTGATTTATTTGTCAGGGTTTAAAGAATGACTACATTTCATCCAACCAGAAATCTGCTGTTCTTCATGTCATTAATGCACACAGATTTATATTGTCTATATAACTTACAGTTGAAGTCAGAATTATTAGCCCCCTGTTTATTTTTTTCCCCAATTTCTGTTTAACGGAGAGAAGATTTTTTTCAACACATTTCTAAACATAATAGTTTTAATAACTCATTTCTAGTAACTGATTTAGTTTATCTTTGCCATGATGACAGTAAATAATATTTTACATGATATTTTTCAAGACACTTCTATACAGCTTAAAGTGACATTTAAAGGGTTAACTAGGCAGGTTAGGGTAATTAGGCAAGTTATTGTATAACGATGGTTTGTTCTGTAGACTATCGAAAAAAAAATTAGCTTAAAGGAGCTAATAATTTTGACCTTAAAATGGTTTTTAAAAAATTAAAAACTGCTTTTATTCTAGCCGAAATAAAACAAATAAGACTTTCTACAGAAGAAAAAATATTATCAGACATACTGTGAAAATTTCCTTGCTCTGTTAAACGTAATTTGGAAAATATTTTAAAAAGAAAAAAAAATCAAAGGGGGCTAATAATTCAACTGTATATTGGATCATAATTTGGAAACTGTTATGACTGCATATATTTTTCCCCAATATCAAATTAAAAGGTCAAAACAGAGTAAATTGTGTGTATGAAAAATGCATTCTTAGAAAGTGTTTTTATTATTGCAGAGCGATACTAGAAAAACGGTACAATAATAAAATGAAAGCGAAAATAATAATAAGACATGCCAAATCCATCTTCAAATAATGTAAATAATAACATATTATATAAAAAAAAAAAAGGTTTAAGGCTTTAATATTTTTTGTCGTTTTTAAAGTATGAAGGTAGTGAGCCATTTCTGTCTTAAAATTAGTAAAACTACTTTTTTTTACTGCTTATTATAAGTATTTTTTCTACATATTATGACTACTTAGTCAACCTTATAAAATAGTATCACATTTGATGCTTGAATTTGTGAGACCTCTAAATTACCAAAGCGATGATAAAAAACCTGCTTTGTGTAATATACTAAAAGCCACTTGTCATGTGATTGATAGTTACTTTTTGTAACTGTAAAAGGCATTTTAGTAAAATTCTAAACATCCTCATTCATGGTTCACACATTTTTATTTAAGCAAACATAAGAATAACCTTGTAATGTTTCAAGATGGAATTTACTGGACTAAAGCAACTTAGGCTTATAGGCTAAGTAATAAGGCAATTTAGGCTTATCTGCAATAATAACTTTGATCAAAACACTAAGCTTTTAAATATAATCTTAATGCAACTCATGGGAGATATAGTTGTAATGGCTCAGTTTTGTTTCCAAAATCTTCAGGTTTTTCTCCACTTTTTTAGGTTTCTTGTTGAGCTGCTTATTCTTCCCTCAGCTCTTTCAGTAGTTTTTTTTTTTTTTTGTCTTTTATATTATGTTTTTGAGATTTCCATGTGGATCTGACATCTTTTTAAAGTAATGTTAGATAATTTCCCTAAACCACTGTGACAACAGCATAACTAATATTTAAATGTATTTTATGTAGCCTGTAATTCTGTTATAAAGAACTCTTTGATTTACAGTACAGTACAAGCTACATGCTGTCTTTTATTCTTAGTTATAATAAACCGTTCCATTATAAGAAAAAAGCCAGACTTTATAGGGTTAAATTGTCCCAGAAGGTGTTCTGCAGGAAGCATGGCCATCAATAATTAATCTTTTGCCTCATTTCTGATTCAGTGAATGTCCTGTTAGGGTCACTTTAAATATGACACTGAAAGATTGTCATTGGCTCTGGTTCTGACAAAATTAGAAAGCCTACGCTTTTCCACATAAACAAATACTACAGTAATTTATAGTAAACACTATAGTGATTTTGAACCATTAAGTGCATTAGTAGCATTGCAATATTTATTATAGTGATAAACTGCAATAAACACTGTAGTGTACTTTAGTTTTTACTAATATAAAGTAGTATAAAATAACATGTAGTTGTAGAAAACTACATATTTGGTCATTTGTTTATATTCTTATAGTTGTTGTGCTACCACAGCAACTATAGAATTACCACAACAGATTACAGTAATTCAAGTACTTTATTAACTAGTAATATAGTATACTATAAAACACTATTGTGTATTTACTATAAATTACTGCAGCATTTTTTGACATATAAACAAATATGTTATTATTTACGATTTTTTTTTAAATATAAACAGTTGAAGTCAGAATTATTAGCCCCCCTGAATTATTAGACCCCCTGTTTATTTTTTCCCCAATTTCTGTTTAACAGAGAGAATATTTTTTTCAACACATTTCTAAACATACATGTTTTAATAACTCATTTCTGATAACTGATTTATTTTATCTATGCCATGATGACAGTTAATAATATTTGACTAGATATTTTTCAAGACACTTTTATACAGCTTAAAGTGACATTTAAAGGCTTAACTAGGTTAATTAGGTTATCTAGGCAGGACAGGGTAATTAGAAAAGTTATTGTATAACAATGGTTTGTTCTGTAGACTATTGAAAAAATACATAGCTTAAAGGGGCTAATAATTTTGACCTTAAAATGTCTTTAAAAAAATTAAAAACTGCTTTTATTCTAGCCAAAATAAAACAAATAAGACTTTCTCCAGAAGAAAAAATATGATCTGACATACTGTGAAAATTTCCTTAAACATAATTTGGGAAATATGTAAAAAAGAAAAAAAATTGAAGGGGGGCTAATAATTCTGACTTCAACTGTATATACATACAGTATATGAGCAATTTTACACTCGTAGCAGTGCGATATGGTTGTATTTCGGCACTGGTGGGAGGCATGCGTTGGCTCGAGGCCACAGGCCGAGTGCCTTAGTGTCCCAGCAGTGATGCTATACAGCCATATCGCACTGCTATGAGTGTGATATTGCATTTATACAACAGTTCAACTGCAGAATCGTGTGTATAAAAAAGAAAATCAAACATGGAGAGTCTAAAAATCCTTTTGTACGAGTTTTTCTCCCCTAAGGGCTTATTAGTCGGTCTCTGTCACCATCTTGTGGGTGGACAATGTCATTCGTCTTTTCTCTGCTCAGTATGACAGGCTGATGGCCGTCAACACACTGAAACTTCAAAATTATAAATATTTAAAATAGGCGATGTTCTTATAAATAAACTGCAGTTGCAATCTAAACCAGTGTTTCTCAACTGGTGGGTCGCGACCCAAGAGTGGGTCGCGGGAACATTTTCAGTGGGTCGCGGAGTGTGTGGTCAAAAAAACAACAAAAGTTTAATTTTTAGCTTATTTTGCTTATACCGGACTTTTATTTTGAAATGCGCGCGCAACAACCGTACCGACTACTTTCTCGATAAACATGATGATGATCCGTGGATAAGCAATCCCTTTGGAATCGACGTGGAAAGCGTCACGTTGCCGAGCAACAAAGAGAATCAGCTGGTGGAGCTGTCATGTGATAAGAAGCTGAAAAAGAAATTCAGTGAAGTAAGCCTCTCCCAGTTTTGGTGCCACGAAGTGCTTTCTGAGTATTCGTCCCTTGCCATTCGTGCGATCAAATCCATCCTACCATTCAGCACTACGTATTTGTGTGAAAGTGGCTTCTCTTCCTTGGTGCAGCTTAAGTCAAAGCAAAGGAATAGGTTGGACATAGAGCACGATCTTCGGGTCTACCATCACCCCAGACTTTAAAACTCTTATCAGGAGTAAAGCACATCCTCAGTTATCTCATTAGCTTCCCAAATTACTGTTAAGTGAAACAGATGTTTATAATTGCTGTCATATTAGATGTAAAAATGGTTATGATTATTTTAATCATTTTACTGTAATTTGCTGATTTGTTCTGTTCAACAAGATCAGTCTTAATGTTTTATTAACAGTTCAGTTGATGGTAACTGAACCTTTTCTTACCCTTACTTTGTAATATTTCTATAATTTGATACATTTTGTTAAATGACAGCAATAAAATATTGTTTATTTGTAAGTATTGGTGACTTGTGATTTATCTGTCACTATTTGTGTATGTTAACAAATAAATACAAATTAATTATAATTCCTAAAATTATATTATAGTTCCTAAAAGTGTGGGTCGCGGCTTGATGACCATGTAAAAATGTGGGTCCCATGGCCAAACCAGTTGAGAACCACTGATCTAAACAACTACATTCTCACCTAAAAAAGCCTCAAAAGTACATTATGTTGTCCAACAGCTGCAATTTTTGTCAAACTGTAGTGAGTCTATTGACCTGCTGTCTGGGTGGAGTGATACACAAGGGTGAAGAGGCTGTAGGAGGGCTGTTATTTCAGAATATCGTGGCTATCAGCCAATCAGAATCAAGAACCAGACAGAACTGTTGTATATAGCTTATCATATATAGCAATATCAATATTCTTTTCAAAAATGTTTTTATTTCAGCAACCACTTCTTAAAAATTTGCCTTTTTTGAGTACTAGCTTTCTTGAAATACAGGATGTTTTGGACCATGTGGAGACATGTCTGCTAAAACTGCATAAAAACACCCTGCAATTGTTCTCTCTCACTTCCCAACCACACACATTAATCATAAAGTCCTCTGTGAATTTTAACTAGGCCAAGAAAGAGTTTTCTCATTTAGTGTTTAACAGCCCCTTAAACTACAAACTCATAGCTCTCCTTTGAAGGACTGACATTAATGCATTCATTTATCATCCTCTTTGTTGTCATATGCATTGGTTACATGACATTTGTGCTTTCAAAATGTTGCAGAGGTTTGTCCAACCATTGCTTCCTGTAGGCAACAAAAGCCATTTATTGTTTCTGTTTGACTGATGACTACTTGTGGCCCGGGGTCAAGTGTGAGCAAAACAAAACAAAAAAAAAGGACTGTTGATGAAACAGCAGCCTGAATGAGGAATAATAACTCAAGTCAGATAGCGTTGTGTCTAAAAAACTAAATAAATGTGTCTGTGTCCAGCCTAGAGTGAAGTTCAAAAGTTCACATCAAGGAAAAAGAAGAATAAAAACAACACAAATAAACAAGATTATAAATGTAGGCCTCTGGTCATTACACTAAATTGTTAGGTGAATGTGTGATGATTTACATCCACCACAGTGAACAAGCCTTTATATGTCATTTGAACCATTCAGGGTGTGATGATATAGTAAATTCCACCCAGCCTGGCCATTAGCCATAATTCTATACGACTGTCCTCTATCTTGTCATGGCACTATAAATTCCTAATACACCAAATACCTCTGGAATATTTATTGTTGTCTGTTGTTGCAGACATGTCTCAAAAACTATATCTAATACTGTATATCATAACTGTAATGTCAAGCAGTCTAAAATATGAGGTCATTTGGGATCCCATTAAGCTCCCATTAGTGTAAGATCTGAGGAAGTGTTCGCATTCAATTAAAACAAACTCTGATGTGATTTCTTTGTTCATTCGTTTTCTTTTCAGCTTAGTCCCTTTATTAATCTGCACTGTAAAAAAAAAAAATCGTAAAAAAAAGGTAAATGACTGGCAGCTACGGCTGCCAAACAAAAACCATAAAATTACGGTAAAATTTCTTTTGTTGAAGTAAAGTGCAAAAATAATAAATCTACAGATATTTTCATTAAAATGTTTACAGAAAAACACTGTTATTTTACAGACTTCTCCTAGATTATTATGATCAAATACATTCAATAAAGTTACAAAATAAGAGTTTTACAGAGAAACACTGTTATTTTACAGACTCCTCCTAGATTATTACGATCAAATCCATTTAATAAAGTTACACAATAAGAGTTTTACAGAGAAACACTATTATTTTACAGACTTTTCCTAGATTATTATTATCAAATCCATTTAATAAAGTTACACAATAAGAGTTTTACAGAGAAACACTATTATTTTACAGACTTTTCCTAGATTATTATTATCAAATCCATTTAATAAAGTTACACAATAAGAGTTTTACAGAGAAACACTATTATTTTACAGACTTTTCCTAGATTATTATTATCAAATCCATTTAATAAAGTTACACAATAAGAGTTTTACAGAGAAACACTGTTATTTTACAGACTCCTCCTAGATTATTATGATCAAATCCATTTAATAAAGTTACACAATAAGAGTTTTACAGAGAAACACTGTTATTTTACAGACTTTTCCTAGATTATTATGATCAAATCCATTTAATAAAGTTACACAATAAGAGTTTTACAGAGAAACACTATTATTTTACAGACTTTTCCTAGATTATTATTATCAAATCCATTTAATAAAGTTACACAATAAGAGTTTTACAGAGAAACACTGTTATTTTACAGACTTTTCATAGATTATTATGATCGAACACCATCAATAAAGTGACTGCACTAAAATTTTAAGAGAAAACAATGTTATTTAAAAGAATTTTCCCTAAATCATTACGATTAAACACCTTTAATAAAATGCCAAGACATGCTCAAGATCGTAATTTAACGGTTTTATTTTGGATCAAAAAAGTCTGGAAAAAACAAGATACAACTGGTTAAAATTCTCACAACTTTAAAATTAAAGTGGTTACATTTTATTGAATAGTATTTATGTAAAACATGTTGAGATTTAAGTTATATGGAATGACTCAGTTCCAAATCTTAAATGAAACTGTAATGTGAAGGGGACGCTGACAAAGGAATGCAGATCCAAATGCAAGTTTATTACACAGAGATGGTCAGGCAAGCAACAGTCAACAGAGGAGCAAACAGATGTATGCAGGGAATCCAGAGTCATGGTCAAATAACAGGCAAATGGTCAGTCCCAGCAGCAAACAACAACAACATAAACAATTAACAAGCAAAGCAAGAGAAACGCATCATAATGTTCACAGTAACAGTATAACAAGCCTTAGCAATTAGTGCGTGCGTCTGTGCTGCTTTTAAAGTCCATGTAATCAGTTCATAACGATCCTCCGACTGTGTGTGTGTGCGCAATCAGTGGAATCTGGAACAGGTGCATGTGAGCATTGCCTGACTGGATCTGTAGTCCATATAATGGCGGATTTGTAGTTCTATGACGATCTGCATGTTTACCAGCGATCTACAAGGATTAAATTGCTGATGATTGTGACAGGAACATTTAAACTACTACAGTAAACAGCACAACAGTTTCATGACATCCTCAGACTATAGGATTATGATAAACTTAAGATATACTGAAAACGTATACAGCTACTTGATTTTCACTGTTTCACACCCACTATTTGCACACACACACACACAGTCGGAGGATCGTTATGAACTGATTACATGGACTTTAAAAGCAGCACAGATGCACGCACTAATTGCTAAGGCTTGTTATACTGTTACTGTGAACATTATGACGCGTTTCTCTTGCTTTGCTTGTTAATTGTTTATGTTGTTGTTGTTGTTGTTGCTGCTGGGACTGACCATTTGCCTGTTATTTGACCATGACTCTGGATTCCCTGCATACATCTGTTTGCTCCTCTGTTGACTGTTGCTTGCCTGACCATCTCTGTGTAATAAACTTGCATTTGGATCTGCACTCCTTTGTCAGCGTCCCCTTCACATTACAGTTTCATTTAAGATTTGGAACTGAGTCATTCCATATAACTTAAATCTCAACATGTTTTACATAAATACTATTCAATAAAATGTAACCACTGTAATTTTAAAGTTGTGAGAATTTTAACCAGTTGTATCTTGTTTTTTGCAGACTTTTTTGATCCAAAATAAAACCGTTAAATTACGATCTTGAGCATGTCTTGGCATTTTATTTAAGGTGTTTAATCGTAATGATTTAGGGAAAATTCTTTTAAATAACATTGTTTTCTCTTAAAATTTTAGTGCAGTCACTTTATTGATGGTGTTCGATCATAATAATCTATGAAAAGTCTGTAAAATAACAGTGTTTCTCTGTAAAACTCTTATTGTGTAACTTTATTAAATGGATTTGATAATAATAATCTAGGAAAAGTCTGTAAAATAATAGTGTTTCTCTGTAAAACTCTTATTGTGTAACTTTATTAAATGGATTTGATAATAATAATCTAGGAAAAGTCTGTAAAATAATAGTGTTTCTCTGTAAAACTCTTATTGTGTAACTTTATTAAATGGATTTGATCATAATAATCTAGGAGAAGTCTGTAAAATAACAGTGTTTTTCTGTAAACATTTTAATGAAAATATCTGTAGATTTATTATTTTTGCACTTTACTTCAACAAAAGAAATTTTACCGTAATTTTATGGTTTTTGTTTGGCAGCCGTAGCTGCCAGTCATTTACCTTTTTTTTACGATTTTTTTTTTTTTACAATTACAATTTATTACTTTAATTTTACGTAATTTTAAATGTACTTCAAAAAAACAGGAAAAAACAGTGTTTAAATAATACGGCAATTTAATTGTATAAAACAGACAAATTGCTGTAATTTGTCATTAATTGTATAGTACATAAAATAACAGTCAAGCTGTTAATTTACAGATATTGTTTGTAATTTTTACGGACTTTTGAATATAATTTAAAATAACAGAAAAAATACTGTATAAATAATAGTGTAATTTCCCTGTATAAAAAACAAAAATGTCAGTAATTTGTCTTTAATGATAAAGTACCTAAAATGAAAGTCAAACTGTTAATTTAGAGAGATTGTTTGTCATTTTACTAAGTTTTGAATATAATTTAAAATGACAAAAAATTACTGTAAAAAATTTAGAGATATTTTCTGTAAAATTAGGTTTTTTTTTTACAGTGTGGGGTGGCCACAGCGGAATGAAACGCCAACTAATCCAGCATATGATTTTACGCAGCGGATGCTCTTCCAGCTGCAACCCATCACTGGGAAACATCCATACACACTCATTCACACACACTACGGACAATTTAGCCTACCCAATTCACCTGTACCGCATGTCTTTGGACTTGTGGGGGAAACCGGAGCATCCGGAAGAAACCCACGTGATCGCGGGGAGAACATGCAAACTCTACACAGAAACGCCAACTGACCCAGCCGAGTCTTGAACCAGCAACCTTCTTGCTGTGAAGCGACAGCACTACCTACTGCGCCACCTCGCCACCGATTTCCTAATTTGTGGATTTAATTTGAATAACTGTGAACAAGCCATCTGAACCTTTGTATGCACCAAACAAGTGGACTGAGACCTCTGAAAAGATGCAAACAGTTCCAACTGAACTCTAAAGTATGAACCAAATATGAATCAAAAACAAGACATGATGTCATAAAATTCAGCATTAAAACTGAATGCTTTTGTTGGTTCAGATGGTCTTGTGGTTAGTGCACTAACATGTGCAACAGTGCTGCGGTCATCATCTTCCTGTCATCATACTCGTCCTGTCAAATAAAGGTTAAAATGCCCCCCCCCCCCCCCCCCCCCCCAAAATGTATATACAGGTTTTATAAGCATTTCTGAACTATTTAATATGCTATCACATAACGAACGAGTTCACCTCAGCATGCAGCAAAGTTTCGGTAAATTCTGTCTCAAAATATATGACAAAAGCAATTGTTTTTCTTCTGGTCTTCTGGTTTGTCTCTTAAATGTGTAGTCACACTTTATGTTGCGTTTGTTGAATTTAAGTTACATTGCATCTACATGCCAACTAATTCTCATTAGATTATAAGTAGACTCTAGGTTGGGATTAGGGTTGGGGTTAGTGTAAATTGACATGTAATTTCCAACTTTCGTATAGTCAGATCAGAAATGTGGATATGCACATTGAGACGCAGGGATAACGATGGTTCACACGAGTCGTTCATAACGGGGATTCTTTCACAAAAGAATTGCTCCCTCTGTTAGCATTTTATTTTGTTTTAGGAGAGGATTAGATCAAATTTAACAGGTAGGGAGGATAATACATTTCCATGCACACAAACACATGCTCTTTGTTGGCAATGCCTGTGCGATCACTTATACATCGATGTAGAAAAGTGATGTAAAATTCTAATTTTCATAATTAAAAAAATATTTGCATACTGACCACCGGGAAAACTCCCGATCATACATGTATTTATATATGTGTATATATCTCTGGCTCTGGATGGCGAGTTCTCCACTGCACCTTGGTCCCACATTCATTTCAAAGGAGCACTACCCTGTACTAAAATGGCTGCTCTATTGATGCATTCCTTCCAATAGACAACAATAACATAGGTAAATATCTATGGGCAACAATAACAACATTTATAGCTTTTTCCATCTTATTATCAATTAATATCCAAATAACATCCAGAATTTTGCCTATAAAAAGAAGAAATCACTCAGCTCACAACTTATTAGCAGCTATTACTTTGTTTTGCTCACCCGGGGGCGTTCCTCTAGTAGCATAACGTCACGTGAAAACTATCAGTTATAATGCTGGGTTTACACCATTGCAAAACACGGCATCTCTTGCACTAGTTTACTCATGGGATGTTTTTTCTCTCACACAAATGTTTAGCTTGTGTTCAATTATTTAAACTTGCATGTAGACACAATTGAGGGAAATTTTGTGCCTCATTGCAAGGCCTATATTTTCCCATTTGGATTGATTTCGTATGTAATTTACTTACGCAAATACTTAGTTTTGCATTTGTTGTGAACAGCATAAGCCCAGGGATGTTCAATCCTGTTCCTGGAGGGCCTTTGTCCTAAATATTTTAGCTCCAACCCTACTGAAACACACCTGAAACATCTAATCAAGACTTTCCAGACAGGTACTGTATGTACAGGTAGAGATAAGTTATTTCAGGTTGTTTCAGCCAATGCAAATGTGAAGATTTAAAGGGCACCCATTTTACCCCTTTTTAAAGATTTAAGATCAGTCTTTTGTGTCTCCAGAATGTGTCTGTAAAGTTTTAGCTCAAAACACCCATCAGATTATTTATTATACCTTTCAGAACATTAGAATTTTCTGTTCTGTACATCTTGTAGCTGTTTTAGTTGGCTGTGCCTTTAATGCTACTTCTCCCCGCCCACTGTTCCCACGTGCCTGTCAGAGTGTGCCTCAATCTCCACCTCGGCTGTGTCAGATAAACTGCACAGAGACAGACATGAAGGAAGCAAATCTCACGTTTGTGAGAAATACTACAGTAAGAACTTTCCCAACGATTATTTGATGCATTTGTTGTGGAATTGCAACAATAAGTCACACACAATGTCGTTCCAAAGTTCACGCAATCACACACACAGCGGAAACACACCCACATCGCTTGTTTAACTTTCCACTGTTTTTGTATGCAAATGTGACAGGATACACGTTAATATCCACTGCTGCATGGATATCTGTCATGTTAATGTACAAAATAAACCTGATTTAACATCCACAAACCAGGAGTGAAGCGTCTTCTTTTATAATTGTACTGGCATGCAGCTGTGGTGATAAAGACAGTAAAATCGCCGTAATTCATTACAAACATGCACTGTTTTAAAAACATTTTAAACTTGTAAAACTCATTCTTGATCACATCTAATGATGATTGATGATCACAGAGCGCTGAACAGATCTTTTAATCCCAGTTGCTTTGCACACGTTCTGTCTTGTTGATATGATTATACGCGTTACGATGGAGACATGTTAATACACGGTTGCCAATCAAGTTGGTGGGCAGGGAAAACCACACTCCTATGTCATGTTGTGGTGGACCTTAAAATGGGAGGGATTTGGATCCTATTTTAACGTCAGGAATTAAAAAAAAAGAGACTTATTGTCTTTATATCACCCCAATATGACTGTGGACACACTAAACACACAGTTCTGTCCAAACTGCTTACAAAAGATGATTTTCATCATAGGTGCCCTTTAAAGGTCCCATGAAATTAAAATAAAGTTTTTTAGATGTTAGTATCAGTATTGTTAGTTTTTAGAATATCTATTAGCTAGTGTGCTCTAAAATAGGGACAATATTTGCATGTAGAAGATATAAAACTGATATAAAAGTAAAAATGTAAGGCGTGTAGTTTGTCACTTCCGCCTAAATGGATCAACTTTTTTTCACATCACCTAATACTTCAGTTTCTCATCAAATCATGACCAATCACATTCTCTCTAGTATCTGACATGCCCTGCTCCCTTTAAGATGCTTCACATTTGATGAGCTTGAGCTCAACCAATCTTACTGGTAGAACAATGATAAAGCAAAACACTATTGACTGTTTTTTTATTTTTAAAGAGGAGGAGCTACACTATGTCCACTATGTTTCTGTTAAGATTACGTCAAACATTGAATGAAAATGCACATTTCAAAGCACTTCATGGGACCTTTTATGTGCAAGACTAGTGGGATTTGATGCATTTGAAGTGACACAACAACTTTGCATTGCATGTTGCAATTTCCCCCAGTTGTAGTAATACAAATGAACCATCATGTTATCTGTAGCTCATAGAATCACCCATAGTCTTAGAACATAACTGCCGTCATTAGCAAAGAAAACAAGGGGACAATTATTATTATTGTAATTTAGCCTTAAAATGATGTCTAAATCGTCTTTTGGATAGTCTACTGAAACAGTAATTTATGTAAACATAAATGGCAGTTTAAACATTTTATGTAGGATTATCTCTCCTTCCTATGCACTCTGAATGCCATCTGCTAACTCCACAGTCTTTACTCTGGCTCTTCAGAGAGCACCTTCTGTGCCCGAGTTCATGACTGTGGGAACTGTAGACAGAGCAGACGGCCCTTAGTGAGATAAGTGTGCGATGCATCCTAGAGGCATTATGACACTCAAAAGCCTCATATTGTGACATATTCAGAGCCAGCGGTAAGACTTTCCTTTACTATATTTTGAGGAAAGAGTCCAGCTAATGGATATGTGTGTGTGTGTGTCAGTATGTACTCTTTATCTCTGCATGTGTCTAGTTGAAGTTATCGATGCATTAGCTTGCCCGAACTTTCTAAATAAAAGAGATGAAAACAAAATCTCAGCGGTATCTAAATGCAAGACCATCTCTACATCAGCTTATCAGCTTCTTTCTCTCTCATAAACTCATCCCACGTCTCCTTTTCTCTCGTATTCTCTCTGATCAGCGAGATCACAGGCTGACACTAATAGTTTCAAACATCTTTAAACATTTTGTCTTTCTAATCATCCATCAAAATGAACAAACGAGTTTCAACAATGAAATGAATCACATTTCATCTTGTTTATTTGATGTCAATCATGTTTGTTTGCCACATTTCGGAAATCTCACACAAACTAATTAACAAATGTGTGTTTTTGCAGAAATTGTTTGTAGCTCAGGATTCATTGGTGTTTATTTACAACGATTGAATCACATTGCGAGACCTTGATCTTCGGTACGACAACTTTTGATGCTGAAAATCTGACTTTCATAGAGATGGAAATATTGGGTTGCGCTTGCAAATTATGGTACAAAACAAAGGTAATGAGCTGCTGTATACTTTCTTCCTTTAATTTAACAGATTTATTTTGTAGAATGTATGGTTCAGTTATGCATGAAGTCTTTGTCTTTGCAACAACTTTAAAAGCAGCACAGCAATGGGACACTACTTGAAGGGTAATCTTTACCAATTTCCTTCACAAATTGCCCTTCAACAAGGCTATTAGTGAAGTGTACATACTATATAAGGGTATTTCAAGAAAGTAATTTTGGAATTTATAGCCACATACACAGGTTGACTTCACAATTCGTTATAAAGCCTGATTATAATTTTAAAATAGTGATTATACACTCACCGGCCACTTTATTAGGTACATCTTACTAGTACTGGGTTGAACTTCCTTTTGCCTTAATTCTTTGTGGCATAGATACAACAAGGTACTGAAAATATTCCCCAGAGATTTTGGTCTATATTAACATGATAGCATCATGTGGTTACTGCAGATTTGTCAGCTGCACATCCATGATGTGAATCTCCCGTTGTACCACATCCCAAAGGTGCTCTATTGGATTGAGTTCTGGTGACTGTGGAGGCCATTTGAGTACAGTGAACTTATTGTGATGTTCAAGAAACCAGTCTGAGATGATTTGTTCTTTAGGACATGGTGCGTTATTCTGCTGGAAGTAGCCATTGGGTACAATGTGGTCATAAAGGAATGGACATGGTCAGCAACAATACTCAGATATGCTGTGGCGTTGACACAATGCTCAATTGGTACTAATGGGCCCAAACTGTGCCAAGAAAATATCCCCCACCCCATTAAACCACCAGCCTGAACTGTTGATACAAGGCAGGATGGATTCATACTTTCATGTTGTTGATGTCGAATTCTGACCCTACTATCCGAATGTCGCAGCAGAAATTGAGACTCATCAGACCAGGCAACATTTTTCCAATCTTCTATTGTTTAATTTTGGTGAGCCTGTGTCAATTGTAGCCTCAGTTTCCTGTTCTTAGCTGACAGGAGTGGCATTCAGTGTGGTTTTCTGCTGCTGTAGCCTATCTGCCTCAAGGTTGGACGTGTTGTGCATACAGAGATGCTTTTCTGCATACCTCGGTTGTATCGAGTGGTTATTTGAGTTACTGTTGCCTGTCTATCAGCTGGAACCAGTCTGGCCATTCTCCTCTGACCTCTGACATCAACAAGGCATTTGCGTCCACAGAACTGCCGCTCACTGAATATGTTCTTTTTTTTGTACCATTCTCTGTAAATCCTAGAGATGGTTGTGCATGAAAATCCCTGTAGATCAACAATTTCTGAAACACAACATCCATGCCACGTTTAAAGTCACTTAAATCACTTTTCTTGCCTATTCTGATGCTTAATTTGAACTGCAGCAGATTGTCTTGACCATGTCTGCATGCCTAAATGCATTGAGTTGCTTCCATGTGATTGTCTGATTAGAAATTTGCATTAACGATCAGTTGGACAGGTGTACCTAATAAAGTGGTGAGCAAGTGTATGTTCCATATATTTAGTAGGCCTAGTATTGTTTGATTTGTAAGTGTAGGGAAGAAGAAATCAATCCTTAATCAATTAAGCAGTGGTACGGAAATGTGTCTGTTCCAGAATTAAGCGAGCAGCAGAGTTCAAGTCTTAGATTACACACTGCACAACTAAACTAATTACAAACTCCTCTAAAACTTATCGTATAGTTCAGTGGGCTGTCAAGTAACTCTTTTCCAATGAAAAATAAATAAATAAAAATCACTGCAAGACCAAAGCACCAGCTTAAGTCTCATTTACCATAGCTTTAGTTTGCTCACTTTCCCTAGGGCTGTAAACTCAGGGAGCGGTGATGCATGTGGAATACTGAGATGCAAGCAGTACGAATGTCTTGGATGTCCTGGAATATATATATAAAAAATATATAGTATTATATTGAATAAAATGTTACCACTTGCACCTTCCAGAATCACACATAGATGTACACAAAATACTAATAATAATGATGTCATATAGATCATCTAAGTACATGCTTTTTAATACATCCCTCTGACTATCCGGATGTCTCAAAGTCAGCTCTGAGGCAACTGTGAACATACTCAAGATATGACAAAATTTAGCCAATCAGTGTCCTAAGCCAAGCCAGAAATCTAAGCCAAAAAGTAGACAGTATGGGCAAATTTGTGTCTAAGTTGCAAAGGTTTGATTGGTGACAGAGGTAAACAAGGCAAGATGATTACGATGGCATAATGGAGGTGTGTATTAGACAGTTATAGGACACATTATGCCATGTAAAACATAATGTGTTTTAACATAAGCACATACCCTGCGTGTTTTATTATAAATGTTCGTTTCATGTTCGTAATGTTTCTTTATTTTTTAATATTTGTGTTGTATTGCTGCATAATTCTGATTGTATCCATATGGTATCTACAGTATATGCAGTCAGATTAAGGTGGGTGGTCTTTTGGTAGCTTTGGTTGCCAGGTTTTTATTTATACTGTTCATTCAATGAAATAACATTATTGTTTTTTTTTGTATTATACTGGGGCGGCACAGTGGCTCAGTGGTTAGCACTGTCGCCTCACAGCAAAAAAGGTTTGAGTCCAGGCTGGGCCAGTTTGCATTTCTGTGTGGAGTTTGCATGTTCCTGCTGGTGCTCCTGTTTCCCCTGCAATCCAAAGACATGCCGTATAGGTGAATTGAATAAACTAAGTCGTTTGTGTTGTGTAAGTGTTTGTGTATGGGTGTTTCTTAATACCGGGTTGTGGCTGAAAGGGCATCCGCTGCATAAAACATATGCTGGAATAGTTGGCGGTTCATTCTGCTGTAGCAACCTCTGAAATAGAGACTAAGCCAAAGGAAAATGAATGATTGAATGTATTATGCTGTGTAGGGTGTCACGGTGGCGCAGTGGGTTGCATGATCACCTCACAGCAAGAATGTCGCTGGCTCAAGCCCCGGCTGGGTCAGTTTGCATGTTCTCCCCGTGTTGGCGTGGGTTTCCTCCGGGTGCTCCGGTTTCGCCCACAATCCAAAGACATGCAGTATAGGTGAATTGAATAAGCTAAATTGCCCGTTGTGTATGTGTGTGAATGCGAGAGTGTGTGGCTTGAAGGGCATCCACTGCATAAAGCATATGCTGGATAAGTTGGCGGTTCATTCCGCTGTGGTGACCTCTGATTAATAAAGGGACTAAGCCGAAAAGAAAATGAATGAATGAATTATGCTGTGTATCCCTAGATTGTGATGCATCTATAAAATCTAATTTATTTACACAAAAATGTTTTGTTGTTAAATATTAAAAATATTAATCCCACTTTCATTTTCAATGCATTTTAATCGAGCTATACTTGGGTAATTTGAAAGTGTAATTCTCCAAATGGATGGGTAAATTGATGGAATATTATAAAAGAGCTTTGCTTTTATTCACATAAGATTATGCATAGTAATTAGTCATAGCCACTTTTATGTGGCAAAAATGATTTATATATTTCCTCACTGTTTTTGCTGTTGCCAAATATTCTTAAATTAACCCTTTTCACAAGACTGTTATGATGCGTTTAACGGTCATCATAATCTTGAATGAATTCTCTTTTCTGGCTGCCGTTATCAGCCTGTCACAATCATCAGCGATCCAGGCTTGTAGATCGCTGGGAATCATTCATTTTCACTCAGGACTACAAATCTGTCACCATATGGATTACAAATCCTATCATGCACCACATACTCACACCTGTTCCGGTTTTCCGCTGATTGCTAACAAATTTTGTTCTGTTTGTTTATGTTGCTTGCTGCCTGTACTGACCATTTGCCTGTTTATTGACCACGATTCTGGATTCTGCATCTGTTTGCCCCTGTTTTTACTATTGCTTGCCTGACCATTCTCATAATAAACCTGCATTTGGATCCTCAAATCTGTTATCAGCACCCTCACATCACACAGCCTCATACTATTTATTTATTTACCCAACTATGATGACGAAACCTGGAAATGTGAAAAAGGTCTATTGTAAATAATAAGATTACACTACCATTTTTTATGTTATATAATTTGAATAATTTTTTTTAATTCTTCCTGTAGAATAAAAAATCAACTAGTATATTGTAGAAATTAGTCCAATCAAGTTGCACTTTTCATTCACTAGCCATGTCATTCATTCATTCATTCATTTTCCTTCGGCTTAGTCCCTTTACTTATCAGGGGTCACCACAGTGGAATGAAACGCCAACTTATCCAGCATATGTTTTAAGTAGCAGATGCCCTTCCAGCCGCAACCCAGTATTGGGAAACACCCATACACACTTAGACACACTCATACACTATGGCCAATTTAGTTTATTCAATTCACCTATAAACTGATTTTACACGGCCACCATTTTAAAAGCAAAATTAAGGCTGCAGTGGGAAGAAACCCGGAAGTATTGCCTGAGTCTCACAGGAATGTTGTGTACCTGGCTGTATATCTTATCAGCGAAAAGAAAGTGACACAAATTTATAATTTTACCACCTTCCGAGTGACCCGAAGATTCGTTCTGAATGGATAGTGAAAATAAAATGGGATATCAGACCTCATTTTCAGCTAAGTTAAGTTAACACACGTTTTAGATGCCATTTATCAAACTCAAGTTAATGAACATATTCATTCACTATATTCGACCTGCCACGATACTGAATTTCGGTACTAAAATTTATAAAAAAGATTTAAATTTCCTGCTAACATTTAAGCACTGTTGATCGCATTCTTAAACACAGCTGATTCTCCATTGTATTCACCAGTGATTAACAGAAATGACTGTAATTGGCCGTGAAGGTCATCAGTTCACTGCACTTCATCGCTGTTTACCGAGTGCAAACACAGACGAGCGATCCGCTGATGAGTTGACTGATCTTCGCGGCTTTAAAATGCTCCAGTGTCTGTGTATCTGGCTGTTTCTCAATTCCAAGAACGCAGAGAACAGACTTGCGTTCTTGTGGAGACCGGTCTTGCCAGGTCACCTCAGAAGAACGAACTCAGGAGACCGCGAGAACAGCAACAGCTGGAGGTTTGTAGTCCACAGCATGTTGTTTCAATGTTTACAGTGCTGATCCTATACTTTCGGATTTCTTCCCACCGCAGCCTGGCTTGCGTTTTAGAACAGCAGCCTCGTGAATTAAGCATATAGCGTATGTCTTTGGACTGTGGGGGAAATCGTAGCACCTGTAGGAAACCCATGCGAACACGGGGAGAACATGCAAACTCCTCACAGAAATGCCAACTGACCCAGCCAGGATTCGAACCAGCGACCTTCTTGCTGTGAGGTGACAGTGCTAACCACTGAGCCATGGTGTCACCCCATTTTAAATGCAATTTATTTATTCAGTTTATTATGAAAAATTATAACACCTGTCACATTAGTTAGGACTAGTGTGAAAAGTTTATTGATTGATTAACAGATTATGATATAAAATCTGATCTTTTTTTTTTCAAATATAAATATGCTTACTACCCCAGGTGAAAATGAAGTGCTCTTAAATATATTACAAATGTACGTGAAATGTAAATAGTATGTTTAAATCACAATTAGCACAAATACCATACTTACTTAAAGTGCAATCTAAATGTGTTGGTTTGCATTTTAATGTATTTATTATAAAGTACTACAAGTACACTGGTAAAAAAAATATGCGTAATTGCACTTTTAAAAAATATTCTAGAACTCAAGCATACTATTTGTGCATTTTAATGTATTTTCATAGAACACTCTAATTTTATTCTTTCATAAAGTTTGTTTTATGTGTACTTTGTATAAGAACATTGTGCTAATTTGAGTGTGTTTAAAGTATATGCATGTTATTTTTAAATGTTTTAGACATAATGAAACATATTTTTAATACTGCAAATGAGCATGTGCTTTAGCCTGTATTTCAAAATATTTTACTTCACACTGTTATACAATGTTAATTGTCAATTGAAAAAGTAGAAAATTACAGTTTTCAAGCATTCAAAAGCTGTGCAGTTATTTGTGTTTGTATTGTACTTTTACAGCATATTTTTAATATAATTAAAATACATTCTTCTGAATAATTTTGTTAATTAATGTTGAAGTAAAGTAGGTCTTGTAGTACTTTACAAATGTATAGTAAGTATAGTAATAACACATTAATATGAAGCTTAATACATTTTTCTACTGGGCTTAAAATATACTTCCACTGAGCTTAAACAATACTTTAACTAGTTTTAAAATGCACTTCAGCTCTGCTTAAATTATACTTCATCTGAACTTAAAGTATACCTCAACTGTGTTAAAAATATACTTCTGTATTTCAAATATATCATTTAAATGTACTTTAAATAAAATACACTTTTAAAAGTGTAATTGTACTTAAAGTATGTGCATTTTAACACAGCTAATTATGTTACAGCATATTTCAAATAGCTTAAAGTTAATCTTAAGTATATATAAAATAACAATTAATATGCTTAAAGTTGTTCCAAAATAACACATTTAATATCCTCTTAGTATAGTACAATTAAAATATGATAATTATGTCTTAAAAAAGTACAACTTAAGTACACTTTCTTTCCACCTGGGACACAACGTCTGACACGATTGGTTGCCAAAAAATACACTGCATGGTTTATGCGTCATGTGTCCTAATATACATCTTGTATGCACAGATAAAAACACCCCACACATTTCCAACAGTCATTCAAGGGCAAACTCTTTTCCTTTTTTCAGAATCTGTCCTTAGCGGCCAAACCACAACAGTGTCGGTGCTCAGAGTTGACATGGCATTACAAAACACACACAAGCACACGTAGAACTCTATCACACTCACATGTACGCAGTCACAAAAAACACACACACACAAATTTCCCATCTGTGCCGTCTGTTCTTGCCGTAGTCATGTCAGTGCATCACAGCAGGTAGCAGCAATAGCCGAATGAGGTGTCAATGTGAGCTATGAAGATATGACAGGTTTTATAAGTCCAGTGCCAGACTGCAGACTCATAGGTACCATCTTGTTTTACTGCCTCGCCATGCACGGAGCTCACCAAACCCAACCACGGCATGGATTTAAAGCACTACATGCTACATTTATAGTGATAGTTATTGAGATTGCAGCTGCGGTAGTGTAATATTTTCTTGATGAAATCCAGAAGTTGTCCCGGGGATGTGGAGTGTGTGAGGTGGAGCTCACGCAGCATTTTTTCAGCGTGTGTTTTGCTGACCCACTCACTCTGTGTGACACTGACTTACCTGAGAGCCAGCAGAGTGAGGAGCTTGACAAACTGCCAAGCACAAACACAGACTTTTCCTCTCTCTGTATAGCTGACACCGTAACGCCTCGGGCCAACAGAACTGAAACAGAGGGAGTCAGGATGTCCAAATGTTGCTAGATTCTTCAATCAGAAGCAGAAACTGCACCTTCTCCAGGGTTGTAAATATATCTCTCCTCAGTATTAACTATTCATGCGTTTAAGGCTTGATATAGAGTATTTTCCAACAGAATCAGGCCAAATAAAGTTTGTTTTAGGATTTTAAAACAGCTTGTCAATGCAAACCTACCTGAGAAGTTTGCTTTAGCTGGCAAACACCTTCAAACAATCATTGGTCAATAACACTGGTAGACATAAGCTGCATCGGAACTTGCATTTGAAAAACAATATGTGAGCCGAGTAGTTTGTCTGAATTCATAGTATTCGAAAACAGTAGGTGAGAAGTAAATTGATGACCTACTTCTTCTGGCAGGATTTTGTAATGTGAATTCAATGGACATGATCCCATGTGAGAAAATTAATGAATGTGAGTAAAGCAGCGCAACTGATGCTGGTTGGCCATGTGATGATGACAAATGTTGGATCTGGTATGTCCAAAATTTCATTCATACTACTCATATTCATACTATATAACATACTTTTCAGTGTAGTAAATTCAAATGCAATAGGTTGTGACTCCTTCTTTGTTCATTTCTTCTGGTCTGTCTGTTGAGGTCAGACATGAAGAAATTTGCTTTTAATTGAAGTACAATTCCTTTTGAATGCAACAATGGCATAGTCAGTGGTGTAAAGTACCAAATTACAAATACTCAAATTACTGTAATTGAGTAGTTTTTCTCAGAAATTGTAATTTACTAAGTAGTTTTAAAAATGTGAACTTTTACTTTCCCTTGAGTGCATTTTAGTGCAGTATTGGTACTTTTACTTCACTACTTTCCTTCAACCTGCAGTCACTACTTAATTTTTTTCTTGTTTACGGGGATTAGAAAAATCAGTCCTGTGATTTCTGTCAAATCGCACATAGAAAGAAATGAACTTAATGAACTACCTCAAGACATTGGAGGATTTATAATTGCAGCAAACTGTTTAGAAGCATTAAAAGTGTACAAGTAGATGTCCAAAATCTTTATATAAAATGACCCAGTGACTGTTATGCATGTCACTAATGAGAAGATGACGAATGTTTGATGACTGAAATGGCCTTAAAGACCCAGCAGGCACGGGATGTCAACATGATGTCAGATTGACTTTGTACCCCAATGTCGTGGGGACGTTGTATTTTGTTTGTAAATGAAAATCAGGTTGATGTCAGATCGAAGTCAATGTACAACCTGTAAAATCAACATCTAATGATGTTACAGCTCACATGTCTTTGGTCTTGTGGGGGAAACAGGAGCACTCGAAGGAAACCCACGAGAATATGGGGAAAACACAGAAATTACCACACAGAAATGCCAACTAACCCAGCCGAGGCTCGAACCAGTGACCTTCTTGCTGTGAGGCGACAGCACTACCTACTGCGCCACCGCGTATATAATAATAATAATAATAATAATAATATTAGAGTGATTTCTGAAAGATCACATGACTCTAAAGACTAAAGTAATGAAGCTGAAAATTCATCTTTAAAATAACGGGAATAAATTATTAAATTAAATTATAAACTACTTTTGAACAGTTATTTTATAGTGCAATAACATTTCACAATTTTACAATTTGTACTGTATTTTTGATTAAATAAATGCAGCTTTGGTGAGCAGTAGAAGCTTATTTGAAAACATTTAAAAATCCTACTGACCCCAAACTTTTGAAAGGTAGTGTACATTAAAAAAAAATTAAGATTTTAGATGCCTTTTATATATTATAAAGTCATCATTAATTTAAAAAATACAACATTGTTAATATTGCTTATAATTGTGTACAAGTTACTAGAAAGCTGTGAAGGTGCAGACCTCACTTTCACTAGCAAGCGGAAGAGCAATGTTTTTTACTGGAGTGACTAGTATTTGAAGGTTTAAAGGGCCACGAAACCCCCTGTCTCAGCAGGGTGTTTTCACACCTCTGTTTTGAAAAAAGTCAGGAAAGTTGGGCGTGTCCAGCTCTGGGAGTGTGGGAGTGTCGGGGGAGGGAAAGAGGATACGATTTTGCATAGAAGGGAGTTAACATTTGGGCACGCGCTAAGTTTGACAGGAAAAAACTAACACACAGAGGCTGATTTGATACGGCGAATAAGAGAAAAAAATCCTCCGCATTTCTCTGTAACTTATGTACTCGGTAGGTAGCGTCAGAAAGCCGTGTGTGTATAGACTATCCTGTCACAAATTGCAGCGAAAATCCTGCACGACGGGAATAGTTTGTGTTTACATGTTTACACTTGGAGAGCACCATTTAAACAAAGGGCACTGCACTGCAAACACTTACCAAATCTGTAGACAGACAATCAAACTGGAGCTGTGTCTTTTTATTAAAAGGAGACGAGCGGCAAATCAGGATTTCACCATTTCCAGATGAGAAAAAGCTCTCGGGTAAAAAATGTTCCTTACAAACGCGTTTCTGTCGCGTGTCGCGTGCACTGTAATCCACACGCGAGTCCAGCTGCTCTCTCATAAAGGGAAAATGAAAACAAAACCTTCGTTGCAATACACTAATAACACCTACAAATTTTGTCTTGAAATTCTTGTACTTTCACTGGTTTTGGCAACACAACGTGGCGTCTCTCTGCCGTCTGAACAGTGTAAACTGGTAAACACTCTCCGGAGCTATCATGCATATTAATGAAGTTTCACGTCATACACAATAGAGTGCGCTAATTGGTTTGAAGCACGTCTTTCTCATGAATTAATACTGCACACTCAGATACGTAAGAACGTCCTAGAAAAGACAGACAGCCACTCTCCGGCTGGATTTACACCTAAGTATCTCATGGCCGTGACGCAGCTTCAAAAATTCGTTTCAAACCGGAAGAACGAATTTGCTCAAAATAACGCAAAAACAACCAATTTTCACTTTTTAGTGCAATATATGTGTCCTAATAGTGTTTATAGCAGCGTGGGACACATATATGACTGTCAACAGCTCAAAAAATGTGTTTTGGTGTTTCGTGACCCTTTAAAGACATGTCTGAAGTAAAATCAGAAAGCTATGTTTTTGTTAGCAGAAAGTCGAAAGCAACAGCCGCACTGTAAAAAGTAGCAGACGCTGGAATGCTTGAACTCAGTTTGACCCTTATGGTCGTTTAAAAGTGCAGTATGTAAGTTTGACACCCAGTGGTTGAACTAGGTATTGCACACCTGGTTCAAAACTAATGCAAGTGCAGGTTGCCAGATTGATGACATCAGCATTAGTTTGCCTGTCTGTCGAGCCTAAAGGCTGATTTAAATCGTGTTCTAAATAAAAGCAATGGCATGTGATAAGAAATTTTTTTTTTGTCCTAACCAACACCTGAAATTTATATTTTAGAAATAGCTTTCTATTTCTTGAAGCTGAACAATGGAAAAATATGACAATGACCACCCCAGGTACACCTTGTGTGCTTTATTCAATGTTAAATGTTAATAACGTGAGTTTGAATGCCATTTTAAATGACATTTATTGCCATACTACTGAAAGCAGCAGCAGATAGTTCACCTTAAATCTTGAAAATAAAATAAACCATTTGAAATGGAACTTTAGTGCAAGCCAACACATATTAGTGATTCAGAATGTACATTTAATAATGTTAAAGAGGTTTAATATGTATTATTTAGATTGTAAACCTTGCCATTTCGTTGGAGTGCAGTGAGTGCACTATTCTGTGCTTCTGAATGGCTGTATTTAAATTTCTGTCGTGTTATGTCTGGTGCAAACAACCCAAGTGCAAAGTTTTTTGGGAGCAAGAAATAATTCTTTTGTGGCATCACTACAAAACAAAATTTAGAACCTTTAATTTTAGGAATGTTTAGGAGGTTAAGAAAATGAATGGGTTATTTACCACCAGTGGTGGAAAGAGTACTGAGAAATCATACTCAAGTAAAAGTATCTGTTGTAAATATTATTCAAAGTAGGAGTAAAAAGTAGCTCTTTTAAAAGTACTCAAGAGGAGTGAGTAGTGAGTATTATGCTGTCAAAAGCTGATGCGTTTACATCTAATTTGTTGATGTGTGTGTAAACGTAACATTCTGTTGTGCATTTAGTTATTGTCCAGCAGGCACACAACATTATGAGACGTTAATATTAGGTTAGATTTAGGTTGTGATGTCAGGTGACCAAAATTCAATGTCTAGCCAGCATCTAAGGACAAAGTTATTTTGATGTCCAATAATGACGTTGATGTTTGGTCGATTTTAGGTTGTTAGAAATTGACCAAAATCCAATGTCGAGCCAACATCTTAAACCAACGTCATATTTACATCAAATACTGACATTTATTCGTCAGGTATGGTAACCAAAATCCAATGTCTGATAGACGTCATAGTGGTAACGTTGACACAACATCAAGCTGTAACATAATTAGACATTGATATTTGGTTGATTTTAGGTTAGACGTTGGACATTGATGTCTGCCTGACATTGAGTTCTGATGTCAACCCGATTTTCATTTCCAAACAAAATGAAACATCCCCACGACGTTAGGGTTCAACGTCAATCTGACGGCAGGTTGAAGTCTCGTGAATGTTGGGTGTTTAAGGCCATTTCGGTCATCATACAGTAAATATCCTTCATCTTCTCATTAGTGACATGCATCTAAACAGTCTCTGGGTCAATGCGTGTAAAGATCTTGACCATCTTCTTGGACACTTTTAATGCTTCCAGTTTGCTGCAATGTAAAGCGCACATGTCTTGAGGTACAGTAGTTCATTATGATGCGATTTAACTTCAATGTGCGATTTGATTGGACAGGAATCACAGGACTGATTTTTCTCCTCTCCATAGACAAGAAAAAATAAAGTAGTGACTGAAGGTTGAAGGAAAGTAGTGGAGTAAAAGTACCGATACAGCACTGAAAATGTACTTAAAGGAAAGTAAAAGTACACATTTTTAAAACTACTCCGTAAATTACAATTTCTGAGAAAAACTACTTAATTACAGTAATTTGAGTATTTGTAATTAGTTACTTTACACCACTGTTTACCACCCAACAAGGTTTTTTTTACATTTAAAAGATTTACAAACATATACATTTTGGCTAAAACCAGACTAAACAACACCTGAACCCCGGTGAATAAAACCAAAACCACATGTAGAAGCACTCTCTCTCTCTCCCTCTCTTTATTTATATTTAAAACTCTTAATCTAGCAGTATAATTCTTTCACGATAAACAAGTTCCTTTGTATAACTAGCACATCTCATACAGTATGTACTGCCTCTTCTTGTTGAATCAATGAATACCTCATCAATTGTAAGTCACTTTGGACAAAAGCATCTACTAAATGACTAAATGTAAATTTGTTCAGCAAAAATCTAATTGAAGTCGAACATAAGTTTTATAAAATCTATTCGATGTTTACTGACAGCTCAAATTTAGCCTTATTTTAGACAAGACACATCCATTGGACGTCTATTAGATGTCTTTTAAACACTAAATTGTTTAGTGGGAACTGGTACATTTTAAAAGAGAGGACATCATAAAGAGAGGTTTTCATCATAAAGAGTGTTTTGGAATAGGCCATGTCGCCAAAACGTTGCTACAATTTTCCATTTTTCATTTACCTGCGATGTGTTTCAAAATGATGGCTTTTTGTTTTGTGGTTTATTCCCCGTCAGCTTTTGCATTATGACTTGTGTGAGGATTCCCATCGTACGGACTGCCACTCTAATCAGTAACTGCCTTCTTGCTATTTTGGCATCTTATTACTTTCCATCTGCCGTAATTGCCTGTGCAGCCAGTGGATTGAAATTCTGTTGGTATTGCGTGTTGACTGTAAACAGTATGCGCTGATATTATGAGATATGTTATCATGCTCTGCCACAATTTGTGCTTTTGCTGAAAATAAAACAGTAAGCATTTTAGAAATTATAATGATTAAATAGTTCCCAGAGCAATAATTCTGTGTTTGTCTTATCAACAACAAAGGTTTAGATGTTAAAAATGGTGCTCCATTAGTGACTAAATAATTCTTTAAAGATGACAAGTTTTCATGCAACAGTTCAGACAATAGTATAAGGATTGAGATAAGGGCTTACAAACATTTTAGCTCAGCTGTGTCATCTAGTCTCCTATCTTGTGAGTAAATGTCAGGACATACAAACACTTTCAACACAAATCTGAAAGCGGGCTAAAGTGACGTTTGAGTGAGGTTGACTGCGAGGACAGAAGAAGAAAGGCAGATTGTCAGCGTGGAGAAGGATTAGCGTGTTGCAGAACGTGATAAGCCTTACCTCTACTGCCAACAGCACAAGTCATAGACAACTCTCTGTCACAGCTCAAGCAAAATCACTTTAAGTAGATACAACATCACCTTCAACATGAAAGTTCATCTTTATTTGTAACTTTGCAGAGACTAGATTGATTAGTTAGCTGGATTTAGGTGAGCAGCTATGGAAATCATTTTTATGACTCTAATGTGATTTTCTCAAACTCATGCCAATCCAAATGGATAAGACTCTTGTTCTTTATAAAACATCAACAATTTCAAGAACCAAAAAGGTCATTGGTTGTCAAAAACATATTCAGTAATGAGTTGAGATTGGATATGGATATGACACTTTTATAATGCCTTTATGGTCTTTTTGGATCCTTAAAATTTTGGCTACCTGGGCAGATCTCTCCGGTTTAATTAAATCATAAATAAATGCCATAGTTAGCATATTGAGTAGAATGGTTATGCTTTGATTTAGCAGTTACTACAGTAATGCGTCCTTCACTTTAAAAAATGCAGGGTTCCACACAATTCATTCATGTTGTCCCAACACAAATTGATTAAGTTAACTTAACACTTTTGACTAATTTATGTGGATTGAACATAAAAAAATTAAGTTGTCCCAATGAAATCTCAAGAATTGTGTTGTTTCAGCTCATTTTAAATAAGTAGTTTGAACGAGCAAAAATACATATTTTTTGAGTGTTCTTTTTTTGACGTTTTGGTTGCATGTTTTTTTATTTTTATTTTTTTGTCATTTTACCTGTAAAATCAAACACTTAACATATGCAAATGTGAATTTAAGGTGTTTTCCATTCTCTGTCCTCTTTGGAAACTATAAATCACATATTAGTGATTATATACAAATACAGTTGGGGAAATAAGTATTAAACATGTCACCATTTTTCTCAGAAAACATATTTCTAAAGGTGCTGTTGACTTGAAAATTTCACCAGATGTTGATAACAACCAAAAATTTTAATTACATGAGAAGAAAACAAATTAAATTAGTTTACAATTTAAGTTATGTGTAATAAAATTAAATGACAGCAAAAAAGTATTGAAGGCAGCTTAAAGACGACTTTCATGTGGAGAATGAATTCACATGCATTGCTCAGCTCAACAGAGTGCAAAAATCTTGATGGTTATGTGGGTCTCATCTATCAAATCTGATCTTTAATTTGTATTTTCTATTGGATTCAAGTCAGGTGATTGGCTGGGCCATTCTACACCTTGATTTTCTTTCTCTGAAACCATTTGAGAGTTTTCTTGGTTGTTGTTTTGCTGAAATGTCCACCCTGGTTTTATCTTCATCATACTGATAATGTAGATGTTGGACTGAAGCAGCTGATATTAATTTACAATGATGAAGGGCAGAGAGTTGCTGAATAACCACTTAGAGATTTCAGCTGCTGTCTGGGCTTTCAGTGCCTTTTCTTTCCATACAGTTGAAGTCAGAATTATTAGCCACTCTGTTTATTTTTTTTCCCCATTTTCTGTTTAACTGAGAGATGTAACATCCCCGGCTCGTCCCCACTCACCCAATCCAGTTTCACCATCTCACACCAGTCCCATCCAATCCCGAGAACCTTCCCCTGATTATTAAACATCTGCACCTGCTCATCATTAGCCCGGACACTTTAAATACTCACCTCCTCCGTTCACTCCTCGTCCGGTATTGAAGTCTCATGGTTGTCTTCACCCAAGCTCCCTCGTCTTCTCTTCTTCCATGGATGTTCCTTCTGAGTCTTCGTAACCATCGCACTGATAAAGGGAAGTGTCTTTATTATCTTACCACATCCGAAGATCTATATTCACCTACATGCACTTTGTGCAAACTGCCACCAACGGAGGTGTTAGGGTTGTTAACCCAGTCTTGACTGTCGCCAGGTTTACCAGGCGAAGACATATGAGGTGTTCCTCGGATTATCTCCCATTGCCCAGCACTGTGTGATAACCTCTTGTGATTTACGTTGAATAAACTAAATGAAAAGATAACCATCTCTGACTTCTTTGTGTACCAGCGTGACAGAATACCGGACCAGAAAACAACAACATGGAAGCTAACGCCACGCTACCCGGAAGTGAGTTGCCTTCCGCATCCATGAGCGCTAGCTCCAACCTGGTGGTGACACCGAGTACTCCACTAGCTCGACCAACGAGTTACTCTGGGGATCCGAGCACCTGCAATGGGTTTCTACTGCAATGTTCTTTATATATTGAAGCCAACCTAGTGCAATTCCCTAACGAACTTTCCAAAGTTGCATTTGTTATTTCCCTTCTCTCAGGTCGAGCCTTGCAATGGGCAGATGCATTGTGGAGTACTCGTAGCCCAGTGATAACCACCATCCAATCCTTCGTCACTCACTTTAAGGAGGTATTTTCAGTTCCACTTACCCCTTTATCAGTGCACGATGAACTCATGAACCTTTCCCAAGGAAGGATGTCAATTCACGAATATACTTTGCAGTTTCGGACACTTGCAGCCAGCAGCGGGTGGAACCCCGTGGCGCTTCTGGCTGCCTACCGTAAAGGATTGAAACCCTCCCTCCGTAAACAGCTGGTCATTTATGATGACAATGCGAACCTTGAATCCTTCATCAAAAAGACCATTAGTGTGTGTCAACACTTATCTGCTTGTTCTTCTCTCTCTGATGATTCTCCATTACCGTCCAAATCTTCCACGATTACGCAGGACCCTGAAGAACCAATGGTCACTGACTCCTACCGGCTAGCCACCACGGAACGCCAGCGGCGTATTCAACATCAGCTCTGCCTCTACTGTGGAGAATCAACTCACCTGATAGCCACCTGTCCCATCCGTCCACCTCGACTTGTGGTGAGTAAAGTCGTCCTCACACCCACAGTATCCACCATACCCCATATTGTTGCAGAGTTGGTAATACACGATCAAACTTTTCCCGTACATGTTCTGTTGGACTCTGGAGCCGCTAGGAACTTCATATCCTCCACCTTCATCTCCCGCTACAATCTTCCATCAGTGAGGAATGAAGTTCAGTATCGCATCACCACCATCCAGAGCTCGCCGCTAGGAGAAGGAAAAATCAATCGCCGTACTAAGCCTATCACCCTTCGCCTGGATCAGAATCATCAAGAGAAACTTACCCTTCTTATCCTTCCTCGTGCAAATGTAGACTACATCCTGGGACGACCATGGCTTATTCAGCACCAACCTAACATTAACTGGGAAACTGGAGATATCCTCGAATGGGGATCCAAGTGCAGAAGTAATGGTCATATTACCCCCTCTACTGGTCATTCCTCTTCATTACCTCTGCAGAATACAAGCGTACAAGCCATTCATCCTCCCAGCCATCCCATTCCCTCAGTATATTACGAATACTCGGACGTCTTCAGCAAGGAACGAGCCACCCAATTACCCCCTCATCGGTCCTGGGATTGCTGCATCGACTTGCTGCCCGACGCCAAGTTACCACACGTAAGGATTTATCCTTTATCCCGTCCTGAGCACGAAGCTATGCACAATTACATCAGTGAAGCTCTCCAGCACGGGTTCATCCGACCGTCTACATCTCCTGCCGCCTCCAGCTTCTTTTTTGTCGCTAAGAAAGATGGAGGACTCAGACCATGCATCGATTACAGAGTGCTTAATGCTGCCACCATCAAGTTTGCCTACCCTCTGCCTCTAGTCCCAGCTGCCCTGGAAGAACTGAGAGAAGCTAAAGTGTTCAGCAAACTAGACCTCCGGAGTGCTTACAATCTCATCCGCATCCGCCAGGGGGACGAGTGGAAAACGGCCTTTGTTACACCCTCCGGCCACTATGAGTACCTCGTTATGCCCTACGGACTGGCAAATAGTCCATCCATCTTCCAAAGCTTCATGAATGAGATCTTCAGAGACTTTCTTCATCGTTTTACCATTGTCTACATTGATGATATCCTTATTTACTCCCGCAATCTTGAAGAGCATCAGGACCATGTGATACAAGTACTCCAACGTTTACGACAGAATCATTTGTTCCTCAAACCAGAGAAGTGTGAGTTCCATCAAACCACTATATCCTTCCTAGGGTATGTCATCACCCCACAAGGAGTGAGTATGGAGCAGTGCAAAGTAGATGCTGTATCGAAATGGGAATACCCGAAAACCATTAAAGAACTCCAGCGTTTTCTGGGATTCGCCAATTTCTATCGGCGGTTCATTAAGAACTACAGTGTCCTGTCAGCTCCACTCACTTCCCTGCTCAAAGGAGGAAGACGAGTACTCACCTGGACCCGTGAAACGTACCGTGCCTTTGACCAGCTCAAATTGAAGTTCGCCACAGCACCCATCTTACGTCATCCTAATCCCAACCTCCCGTTCATCGTTGAGGTGGACGCCGCAGACACTGGAATAGGCGCTATACTTTCCCAATGGTCTGGTGAACCCAAAGCCCTCCATCCTTGTGCGTACTATTCCAGGAAATTAACAACAGCGGAACAAAATTATGGAATCGGTGACCGCGAGTTGTTAGCCATCAAGCTGGCACTAGAAGAGTGGCGTCACTGGCTTGAAGGAGCCCAACATCCCTTCACCGTCATCACTGACCACAAAAATCTCCAATACATACGAGATGCCAAACGTCTGAATGCCCGCCAAGCTCGCTGGTCTCTCTTCTTCGCCCGGTTTAACTTCAACATCACCTACCAACCTGGTCACAAGAACGTCAAAGCCGATGCCCTATCAAGACTTTACTCACCGGATCCTCGTAACGACTCCCCTGAATCCATTCTTCCTCCTTCCATCTCTGTGGCTCCTATATTATGGCAAATAGACGAAGAGATTCGTTTAGCCACCTTAGAGGAACCAGTTCCCCCTGGTCTTCCACCAGGTTTGTGCTATGTACCCACAAGATACCGCATACCACTCCTGAATAGTACACACACCTCTCTCGGCTCAGGACACCCAGGTAGCAGGCGAACCCTCTCGCTCCTCAGAGAAAGGTATTGGTGGCCTAAAATGGCCCACGATGTCACCCAATACGTTAAGGGTTGCTCGGTCTGTGCCATCACTACCACTCCACGCCATCTACCTGAAGGAAAGCTGCTGCCGTTGCCCATTCCCCGCCGACCCTGGACACACCTTGGTGTTGATTTTGCCACCGATCTACCCCCCTCTCAAGGATACACCACTATCTTAGTGGTTGTAGATCGGTTCTCCAAATCCTGCAAATTAATACCTCTCAAAGGTCTCCCCACAGCCCTTGAAACAGCTGAGGCCCTGTTCCATCACGTCTTCAGGAACTATGGTCTCCCCGAAGACATCGTGTCGGACAGGGGTCCGCAATTTATCTCCAGGGTCTGGCGAGCGTTCTTCCACCTTCTGGGTACCACCATCAGTCTGTCTTCTGGCTATCATCCTCAAACCAATGGTCAGACCGAGCGTAAAATCCAAGAGATTTCCCGGTTTTTACGCTCATATTGCCATAACCATCAAAACACCTGGAGCCAGTATCTTCCGTGGGCTGAGTATGCACAAAATTCTCTTCGTCAATCCTCTACTGGACTAACCCCTTTTCAATGTGTCCTAGGCTACCAACCATCCTTGTTTCCCTGGAATGGGGAAGCATCAGAAGTGCCCGCGGTTGATCACTGGTTCCAGGAGAGCGAGAGGGTCTGGGACTCAGCTCACGTCCATCTTCAGCGGGCAGTCCGAAGGTACACAGAGCAAGCCAACCGCCACCGGCTACCTAATCCCATATACCAACCAGGGGATAAGGTATGGCTCTCTACCCGAGACATCCGCCTCCGGCTGCCCTGCAGAAAGCTGAGTCCCCGTTACCTGGGACCATTCACCATCCACTCCCAGATCAATCCTGTCACCTACCGTCTCAACCTTCCACCACAGTACCGCATTGCATCATCCTTTCACGTCTCCCTCCTCAAACCCTACACTAACCCTGTTTCTCCTCCTTCCGCAGAACCTGAACCACCCCCCCCCTCCCGACCAAACGGAAGTCATCAGCGATAACATCTATCAGGTCAAGGAAATCCTCAACTCCCGGCGGCGGGACGGTCGGCTCCAGTACCTCGTAGACTGGGAGGGCTTTGGCCCCGAGGAGAGATCCTGGATCCCTCGTGATGACATCTTAGATCCATCTCTCCTCGAAGAATTCCACCAGAGACATCCCGGTCGTCCAGCTCCACGAGGACGTGGCCGTCCCCGCCGTCGATCTAGGGTGCCAGGAGTCACCCGTGGAGGGGGGGGTACTGTAACATCCCCGGCTCGTCCCCACTCACCCAATCCAGTTTCACCATCTCACACCAGTCCCATCCAATCCCGAGAACCTTCCCCTGATTATTAAACATCTGCACCTGCTCATCATTAGCCCGGACACTTTAAATACTCACCTCCTCCGTTCACTCCTCGTCCGGTATTGAAGTCTCATGGTTGTCTTCACCCAAGCTCCCTCGTCTTCTCTTCTTCCATGGATGTTCCTTCTGAGTCTTCGTAACCATCGCACTGATAAAGGGAAGTGTCTTTATTATCTTACCACATCCGAAGATCTATATTCACCTACATGCACTTTGTGCAAACTGCCACCAACGGAGGTGTTAGGGTTGTTAACCCAGTCTTGACTGTCGCCAGGTTTACCAGGCGAAGACATATGAGGTGTTCCTCGGATGATCTCCAATTGCCCAGCACTGTGTGATAACCTCTTGTGATTTACGTTGAATAAACTAAATGAAAAGATAACCATCTCTGACTTCTTTGTGTACCAGCGTGACAAGAGAAGATTTTCTCAACACATTTCTAAACATAATAGTTTTAATAACTCATTTCTAATAACTGATTTATTTTATCTTTGCCATGATGACAGTAAATAATATTTTACTAGATAATTTCAAGCTTATACAGCTTAAAGTGACATTTAAAGGCTTAACTAGGTTAATTAGGTTAACTAGGCAGGCTAGTGTAATTAGGCAAATCTTTGAATATCGATGGTTTGTTCTGTAGGCTATCGAAAAAATATAGCTTATAGGGGCTAATAATTTTGACCCTAAAATTATTTTAAAAAAAAATAAAACTGCTTTTATTCTAGCCAAAATAAAACAAATAAGACTTTCTCCAGAAGAAAAAATATTATCAGACATACTGTGAAAATTTCCTTGCTCTGTTAAACATCATTTAGAAAATATTTAAAAAAAATTAAAAGGGGGGGGCGAGTAATTCTGACTTCAACTGTATGTCTTTGGAAACCAACATCTGGTGAAAATATCAAGTCAACAGCACCTTTAGAAATATGTTTTTTGAGAAAAATGGGGAGGTGTTGAATACTCATTTCTCCCCCTAAATAGTAAAATCCCTAAATAGTTATTAAAAATAATGTCGTTTCGAATTGGTAAGATGTGGTTGGGAATTAAATTATTAAAATCTTGTCCTCCATAATAATTATGGTAGTGTTTTTTGTAGTTTTCTTTTTCTTTTTTCTTTTTTTTTTTTTTAGAAAAGAGCAGCAGAGTTTTTTTTTTGTTTTTTTTCTTAACAGCAGTATGAATTCAGAATGACGTGATTTGTAGGCAAACTATATTTTTAGTAGTAAAAAAATTTTTAGTTTAAATTTTTTTTTATATATATTACCCACCCACATTTCAAACATAATAATCTATTTTTACTTTGGTCAGGAAGGTTTTTTTTATTTATTTATTTTTTTTTAGAAACAACAGATCAGCTGGCTTAAGTTTTAAGTGTTGCTTTTGTGCAACCAAACTATTCATGATCAAACAGCATTGCACTTCTCTCAGCTTTTCTCAATCCTCCACTTCTTACACCTTGGTGACAGAGGACTACAGATGAGGCTGATGGGGTGTGTGTGTTTGTTCGCGCGCGCGCGTGTGTGTGTGTGTGTGCAATGAATGGAAAGAGGTCACATGCAATATTCCGTCTCAAAGCTACTCAGAGTCAGACATTTAAATGAAGCCTCTGCCTCCTTTGACTCAACTCATATTGCATGCTGATAAGTTCAGCTTCTGTGTGTGTGTGTGTGCATGCATGACTTCATGCTTTTAAGATTTATGCATACAGATACACTGTATTTACTGATACATGCAAAATACATGTGACAGGATTTTTAAATAACCTTTGCATATATGACCCTTTTTATATTACTTGGTTTAAAATAAAATCTGTAATAAAGTGTGGTGTTGCTCATGAATCATGTCTTTTGGCTATGTAGCGGCCTGGTATGATCTCATATATAGCATATACAACTGCACATTTCAGTCAGGATGAATTATGCAATCTGGATGGGAAAATATCTTACAGCTTTTTTTATTTTCCACATATAGCTATAGAAAAGATTAAGAGACCGTAGTGTTTCACTACTGACTCTAATGGCAAATACAGTATATCATATTGCCTGTAAGCGTCACGGTGGAGCAGTAAGTAGCATGATCGCCTCACAGCAAGAAGGTCACTGGTTCGAACCTCGCCTGGATCAGTTGGTTTCTGTGTGGATTAATGAAGGGACTAAGCTGAAAAGAAAATGAATGAATGAATATTGCCTGTAGTAAACACAGACCCTGTCGCAGAAGAAAAGACATTGGCTCACAAAGACATTTTTACAGCTTTGTTTTGCTGCACAAAATTGTTCTTGGAGCTTTGTACAATTACAGTTGAATCCAACCCAGGCTCATGCTGATTACGTACCCCTAAATACATTTCTGCAGAGTGCCAAATATGTCTCAGGATCTCCTTTTTTTTTTTTTTACATGTTTTTGTTTTCGCAAATCCACCAGAGGCGGCTGTGTATGCATTTTGAGATCTAAAATAACTCTCGCGAGTGCCATTCGCGCCTGTTCTTACATAAATCCATCAGAGGCCGCTGTCGACTGACTGACCAATCCTGCTTCCCTAAACCCAACCGATAGTGTTTTCAAAAGCACCGATTGACCAGTGCCCACCCAATTCCATAAACCCAACCAACAGTGTTTTAAAAAGCAATCCAAAAAAATAGAAAAGCACTCTGATTTGTACCAAGTTTTTACATTTTACCAAATTCTCACCCTGTTATTCACTTGTTTTTTATTTTTGGCTCTGTCTTTGTCTTACCTGTTTTCTGGAACCGTTCTTTGCCGGACTCGAATCCCATCATCACGGTCAGCTCTAATCTGTGTCTCAAATCCTCTGACGTACGCGGCAAGCCACTGGACAAACTGGTAACAGCAGGAAAGCTGTCCACACAGAGGTAAGCGGTCAGCTGGTAAGTGCGAAAAGGAACGGCATCATACCGCCCCTATAGTGATCGTAATAAAGTCGAAATGCAGCCATACTTACTTCTGGCTACATAATTCATGATCTCCAGAAATGTATATAGGGCTACGTTTTCAGAATGTTGCATGAATCACTGAC
This sequence comes from Danio kyathit, assembly GCA_903798195.1. NCBI lineage: Eukaryota > Metazoa > Chordata > Actinopteri > Cypriniformes > Danionidae > Danio > Danio kyathit. Next base: position 51,014,706 of record LR812519.1, read on the forward strand.
GTCAAAATGTTTTGACAATGTTTAAGGTTCATTTAACATATCTTTGATGTTTTAACGACATGAGGTTGAACAGTTAATAACAGAATAAATTTTTTGGGGGGTGAACTAACCCTTTTAGTAGAGCTGTGAACCTACATTGGTCTCACGGTTCGGTTCGGTTACGATTATCATGTCATCGATTCGGTTCAATTTGATATCTCGGTGCATCACGGTGCATTGGCGATGCTTTCCATACACAATTATATATTTTCTTCACAGCACAGCAATTCTTGTATTAAAATGCATAAATATATTTATATTTCTATACTATTTGTAAGGCAATTTTGTCCTTTAATACAAACAATCATATATATATATATAAACTGTACCTTAAAACAACACAAGCATTTATATTAAATAAACAAATATAAATATCCCCCTCGCTCTCTGATCCTTGTCTACCAAGTTTTCTTACACCCCTTTGATTGGTCACGCACTCAACAGAAAGGGCTGCGATTGGCTCTTGCCCGCTGCGCTCTCTAGAGAAAGAGAGAGAGAGTTTACGTTCATTCTCACAATCGCAGTGAAATAGGGGCTTTTGCTGTACAGTGTCAGTGAAAGACTGTCCAGCAAACCCACACACAGGGAAATTGAGCACAGTTTCTGCGTTTTTAAGTAGTTGGAGCGTTGCAAACACTCGCGCTCGCCTCCCTCGCCATAGTAAGCTACGACGACATAGCGCATATGAGATAAATGACGTCTGTACGTAATAACCCGTTATGATTATTACTGAACCGATACCGAATTGTCCGCATCTGCATCGCGGTGCACGGAAGAAACAATTAATTTTGACACCCCTAACTTTTAGTAAATAGCACCTTTTTTGCTACTGTAACAACTGCTAAAGACATTTATTTAGTTTTTTTGGTTTTTCATAGCATAAAATAGCATAAAATAAATACAATAAGATGTCTTTCAGTTGTTCATAACTATGAAACTATATTACAGAACTATAATAACGTATAATAAAGTAATAGCATCCTTTCCATTAAACCTTTTTCCCTCACCAATAGAATAATATCAAACTTTTTTATCGTTTAGCATTTACATTACATTATTGCAGTAACAAGTTTTTAGTAACAAATCGCACTGTTTACTACTGGCTTATTGCATGCCTATTATTAAGATATTAACTTTTTATTAGCACCCCAATACCTAAACCCAACTGCTACCTTACTAACTATCAACAAGCAGCTAATTAGTAGTTTATTGAGCTAAATGTCTTAGTTAATGACATGAATTGCACTTTAAATTAAAGTGTTACCATTACTTCTTTTCTATAGGTTAAAGTAAAATAAAAAATCTGTTTAATTGTTTTTAGTCTACTATTTCGCTTTTTAATGATGGTGTGAAATAAGGCATGGCCTAAATAACAAGTTAAAAGTAATGCAAAAATGCAAACAATTGATGACGACTGTACAAAGCAAAAGCCGAATACTGGACATTTTAGAAATCCTAACCAGACACATTTTGTCCATAATAAAGAGGACATATCACCTAATACTAACAGAACTTCATAGAATAGACAAATGAGTACATTTTAACAAATGTTGTTAACAATGTTAACCAACCCAAACCTAATAAATCTGGTTAATAAATCCATAGAAACTGAATTTTCACCATTATATATGTCACTATTTGATGTGCACTGCTCTTTAGAGACATTTTTTTTGTTTTCCTCGAAGAACTCTATGTTCTTTTCTTAAACGCCTCTCCTATACTTTCTTTCCTCTTTCTTTCTCTCATTTCTGAGGTACTTAAGCTGTCTCCAGGGCCGAAGCCCTTAGCCTGTCGCTTATTGATTCCTTCAACAAGCCTCCTGTTCCCTTTGAGCTGGAATTGAGCAATTATACATTTTCCCTGTTTTACTCTGCCCTTGCAATCAACACCTAGTCAAGCACAGAGCTGTGGTGATTAAGGAAGAGGACATGATGATGAAGATCGCTGTAAAACCTGGAAAATATTCCTGCTAATGTCATATTTACTCCTGACGGCTTTTCTTGTTAAAGTGTTGGCAATAAGGTAAACTTCTGTGCTGTAGTCGGGTGTCTTTTCATTTGCGTAGCCTTTTTAAAAGATCACTCCAGGCAAAAACAATGTTCTTTTATGCACATGTCAGTTTTGGGATTTGGGCTTTTGATTTTCATTAAGTGTTTTTCTTTTTGGTCTAACACCAATGTACCCCTGTATACATTTCTGGAGAGTGTGAATTTAGTAGCCAGAGCTACGTATGGCTGCATTTCATCTTTAAAATACAATACGAGGCGATATGATGCTGTCAACGGCTTCTGTTTCTTTCCACGCTACCAGCTGACCACTTACCTCCATGTGGATGGCTGTTCCACTCTTATCAGTTTGCCCAGTAGCTCACCATGTACAGTACGTTGGCAGACTTGGGACAGAGAGAGGAGTTGACTGTTACAACGGGGTTCAAATCTGGTGAAGAACAGTTCCAGAAAGCAGGTAAAACAAAAATAAAAGGCAAAAATTTTATAAGTAAATATAAACAAGTAAATAACAGTGTGAGAATGTGTTAAGATCTGAAAATGTGGCAAAAGTCAAAGGAAGGCTTTTCTTTTTTTGGATTGCTTTTAAAAACACTGTCGGTTGGGTTTAGCGAAGGGGGTTATTGGGTAAATTGGTGCTTTTGAAAACACTATCGACAGGGTTTTGGGAAGGGGGTGGGTGAGTCAGTCAGTCAGTCAGTCAGGCGACAGCGGCCTCTGGTGGATTTATGTGAGAACAGCAGGCGCAAATGGCACGAGAGAAATTTGAGATCTGAAAATGTGTACACAGCGGCCTGTGGTGTATTTGCAAAAACTACAAAATAACGTACCTCCTAGGACGTATTTTGTAATCTCCAGAAATTTATATAGGTGTGCGTATCAATAATGAGCCTGGGTTGCCGAAAACAGCCAACATTCATTTGTTTTAGCTAAACAGTTAAAATTCAATGATTTTATTTAGAATTTTTGTAAAGTCTGTTCTCCCTAAATGAGTGTTATCTGCATGCATAAGTGCTCATTATATACAATATTTTGTCATATATATATATATATATATATATATATATATATATATATATATATATATATATATATATATATATATATATATATATATATATATATATATATTTATATATATATTATATACAACATTTATATGTGATTATATAAATTTATATGCAATTTATAACAATTCTTTTTTCCCTGGCATTTTCTGAAGTATGGAGTGTTAAAAAGAGGTTGTGGTAGTCAAACTTGGACTTGGACTCGAGTCCGGACTCAAGTCCAATATGATTGGACTTGGACTTGTCATGGACTCAAGTGAACTTGTACTCGGACTCAACTCGGACTTGAACATTTTGGACTCGGAAAATATTAGGAGTACAGTCGAGTCCACATCATCCACAACACAAATAAAAAGATTAAAAATCAATAAATAACAGTATGAAATTATAACAAGAATTTAATGAACTCTCTGGCTGCCAGCATTTATTTCCAACACCGCACCGGCAGGCAGCAGTAGCTTACTAACCAGTAACTTATTACCAGAAATAGCCATATCACACAATGCGTGGCTAGGTCTAGGACAATGTCTTCAAAATGATCAATAATTTGTTTTTCTTATGAAAATCATAGAGAATTTATTTGCAAGTCACTTCTACCAAGTGACTAGTCTACTAAGTCTACTAGACCGACATGTTGAAAGAATAGTAGTGTATAATATTAGAATAGAATACATAGTGTAGATATTGTGTTGTTATTTATACTGGTGTCAATTTATCCACAAATAACTGACAAATTTAAACTTTTACACTTTGGCTCTGAGCCAGAGAAAGATGCAGAGACCGGCCCCAGACCGCGAGGGTATTCAATCCAGACTCAACTCCATTTCGTATTGCAAAACCATGCGTAAAGGATTCAAATGGTGGATTTCCTTCATTGATAAATGCATAAACCTTGTAAATCAACAGTTTATTTGTTTGTATTTTTATTTAAAAAAATTAATAAAATCGAAGGCAAAATATTTAAAGTTTTGCATGACTCTGTTGTCATGACATCACCACATGCGCTATAGGTGAATTGGGTAAACTAAAATGGCCGTAGTGTATGAGTGTGTGTGTGAATGTTTCCCAGTGCTGTGTTGCGGCTGGTAGGGCATCCACTGTGTAAAACATATGCTGGACTAGTTGGTTCTGCTGTGGCGACCCCTGATAAATAAATGAATGATAAAATGAATCGGCTGGACTCGGATGTTAAGGACTCAGACTTGGACTTGGACTTGGATTTGGACTTGACTGGGAAAGGACTTGGTCTTGACTTGGACTCGACAAAGGTGGACTCGACCCCAACACTACAAAATCCACTTTGTAAAAAAACACTGATTGAATGTCAAAACAATAAAACAACAATTTTGCAATTATTAATGTAATCAATTGACTGGGGAAGTATTGTGATAACCATTAGTTCTTTTGTCCATATTCGCATGTAGTGTATTGCCTTAAAATATCACTGCGTCACTTTGGGTAAGCACTATAGTGAACTGGTTTCAGGTTTCACATAAACAATGGATGAGAGGGAGGAAAACAAGTTTATACAAAAATGAAGCACTGAACTCTGTATGCGTTCTCAGTTTTCGACAGTGTTTTTTCCCCCTCGAAATGGTCCACTTTTCTGGCTGTTAGAGCAGTTACCTGTGTTGTAGGCCCTTTGTCCTTTTTCCGGTAAATAGATTTGAATTATGAAAGGTGGTGATTATGGGATTACAAAAGAGCTAAAGTGCACTGTTGTGGTTGTTTCTGTGTTAAACAGAGTACGTTGTCTCTTTTTTTGTTTTAGCTCATCGTCTGTGTGAGACTGAGACATTTCGTTAGCCGGCGTGATGCAATGAATAAAAGATGAAGCGTTTCTCTCTTTCTCTGCCTCTGTGCTTGAGGTGTTGTGGCCTGTTCTCTGTTCAGAAGGGATATTTTGCATAATTACAGCCATCACAGCACCACTCCAGCCATACAGTTTCAGCGATCTCAGTGACTTTGTGTAGTTTTCCGGTAATAGCTTAATTGGGGCACATATCTCAAGTAATGTTTTTCCTTTCACTTGAATAGGTTTAAAATAAATTGTAGTATGGGCCAGTGTATGTCTACTGGTAAATGAAGTAATACCTGAAAACAAAAGTAACATTTTATTTTTACATTTTATTAAATAAATGTAATAAAAGTCTTGAAGTTTGAAAATTAAAATAATAAAGTATATAATATATGCTTTATATACTTAAATTATATATATATAGGGCACCTTGGATGACCTTTATTGAGAATTATATTTGCATATATTCGCATATATTCATATATAATTCATATCATAAGATATGAAAAATTCAAATGAAGAATTCTGAAAATGTCTGGCCATTATGGAATTAAATAAAATAATATATATTTATAATATAATATAATATAATATAATATAATATAATATAATATAATATAATATAATATAATATAATATAATATAATATAATATAATATAATCAGAGCATTTTCAACTCTTTCTAAAATGAATTTAAACCAGGAATGTTCCACATTTTGAAATATTGCTACTGCTTTTTATTCTCTTTTCTACATCCATGTTAAGCTGCTTTGACTCAACCTACATTGTAAAAAGCACTATAGAAGTAAAGATGCATTGAATTGAAAGATGAATTCTGAATTTGCCAGCATTCATTATCATTGATCATTACTAATAATTATTGCCACAGCCATATCACTCTTCAGCCCAAGACCGGTTACTCACTGAAGCTAAGCAGGGCTACACCTGGTCAGTATCTGGATGGGAGACCACATGGAAAAGCTAGGTTGCTGTTGAAAGTGATGTTAGTGAGGCCAACAGGGGTTACTCAACCTGCGGTCTGTGTGAGTCCTAATGCTCCAGTATAGTGAAGTGGACACTATACTATTAGTGGCCGTCTTTCGGATGAGAGGTTAAACTGAGGTCCTGACTCTCTGTGGTCATTAAAAATCTCATGGCACTTCTCGTAAAGAGTAGGGGTGTAACCCCGGTGTCCTGGCCAAATTTTCTCCATCAGCCCTTACCCATCATGGCCTCCCAATCATCCCCATCCACCGAATTGGCTCTATCACTGTCTCTCCACCCCTTCTATAGCTGGTGTGTGGTGAGCGCACTGGCGCTGTTGTCCTGTGGCTGCCGTCACATCAACCAAGTGGATGCTGCACACTGGTGATGGTGTGGAGAGACCCCCACTCATGATTGTGAAGCGCTTTGGGTGTGTGGCCATACACAATGAATGCACAAATACACACATTGCATAAATACACACATTACATTACATTACCAATTCATGTAAACCTTGTGCTGTAATGAAATGTTTAGCATCTGATAGTGTATAGTGAATTACCAGTAAGTCAGCCAGGTTCAGGGGTTGTCTTGGTTCACATGGAAGAAAATGTGCCAATTCATCTGAAAACCGAGTAATACTCAAGGCTATGTGAGCTGCATTCTGGAAGCCTTTCATTGCTTATAAATGTGTAACAGGCTCTTTACATTTACAGATGCTTTTTAAAAGCAAATAGATTGAATAGGAAGACTAAATCGTGACCATGGGCATATATTTTCTAAAATGAGTACTTATGAAAAAATTGACTTATGTGCTTAAGTGCTATAATTAGGTCCCCTGTACATCCTCTAAAACAGAAAATGCGAAAAAGAACAACCCGGTTACTTTGTTTTGCTAAGTATTTCTTTTCCTGTAAACATATGGGAAAATGTGCCATTGAGTCATCTAGAAAATGGATCTGATTAAATATCACTGTCTCTTGATCTGCACATTTTTTTTCTAGAGTTTAGGAGCCATATATGAAATGCTCAACCTCCTTTAGTGGACCTTGCTTCTAGATACAACCAGAAGCCCTGAGTTTTGAGATCTTAAAGAGCGGGTTGGATTGTAATGAGACAGAAGGTTGACTGGAGAAACAGAAGCTAGACTATTTAAAGCCTTAAAGGTAAGAAGTGATATTTTATAATCAATACGTGTCTTCTTGACAGGCATACGGTGTAAGGAAGATAAAATTGGGGTGATGTGATCGTATTTTTTGACCTGGTTAGAACTCTGGCAGCTGCATTTTTCCACTAACTGAGGTTAATTAATAGAGGATATAGCTCAGTAAAGTGTTATATATTTGGCCAAAATATATTTACACTGGGCTACTTCACCTAAGAGGTTCAGTTCAATGCTGTTTTTGAAAGATGAGTCTGTACCAACTCATTATATCCAAAACAATGTCACTTAATATTTCGAAAATGTTTCCAAATTTCCTTTTTGAATGTGCTTGTTAGCAAGCCATGTGGCTAAGAGTCTCATATCCACAGAGACCAGAGCTTTGTCATTAGATTCCTTAATGTTGGTGTAATTTATAAAGACATATTATTATTAATGTTCCCAGAGATGGGTTGCAGCTGGAAGGGCATCCGCTGCGTAAAAAATCGTGCTGGATAAGTTGGCGGTTCATTCCGCTGTGGCGACCCCGCAAGGGACAAAGCCGACAAGAAAATGAATGAATGAATGAATTATTATTAATAATAATAATAATAATAATAATAATATTATGGCTGGGACGATGAATTGATGTTTTGTGATTTATGGATCAATTCTTAGATTTTTGGAAATCATCCCAATTCTCTCTGGAATTGGTTCTGAGCTTACTTTTTAACAGTAGATAGCACTCTACTCTAGTTTTTAATTGTACACTCTTATGCTATGTTCCCACCAGACGCAGATGAAGCATCAAGCGCAAGTGATTTTACATGTTAAGTCAATGAAAAGATGCAAATAGACGTGATGGTGTGATACGTGCGAATGATGCGATTCGCACCAATGAAGTTTTGCGCGGTTGATGCGCTTACTTCGCTCTAATCGCTCAAGTTGTAAAATCTGAACTTTAGCGGACATTCGCAGTGCATTAACCAATCAGGAGCTTGCTCTTGTAGATTATGATGTAGCGCCTGTTGTTGGTGTCCTGAGGGGAAATCCTGCTGCCGACACCAGACAACAGTTCATCAAACTGGGTTCGGCTCTGTCAGAAGCACCGCTGAAAGCCTCCATCATCCAGGTATAGTTTCTGGGGGAGTTGATGAACTCACAGAGCTGGGTGCACCTATGAAAGGATCTAGAGGACTCAGACATGGCGCCAAACGAACATATACACTGTTTTTAGTCTTCCTAAAGCATATAAACACAGCTATTTTGTTCTATTTCATGGGCGACGCAGTGATGCAGTAGGTAGTGCTGTCGACTCACAGCAAGAAGGTCGCTGGTTCGAGCCTCGGCTGAGTCAGTTGGCGTTTCTGTGGGAAGTTTGCATGTTCTTCCTGTGTTCGCGTGGGTTTCCTCCGGGTGCTCCGGTTTCCCCCACAGTTCAAAGACATGCAGTACAGGTGAATTGAGTAAGCTAAATTGTCCTTAGTGAATGAGAGTGTATGGATGTTTTCCAGAGATGGGTTGCAGCTGGAAGGGCATACGCTGTGTAAAACATGTGCTGGATAAGTTGGCGGTTCATTCCGCTGTGGCGACCCCAGATTAATAAAGGGACTAAGCCGAAAAGAAAATGAATGAATGAATGAATGATTTATGTTCATGTGGCATGTGTAGGGATTGACAGTGTGTGGCTGTTTGTAAACCATACAGCATCACCTGGTGGTAAAAATGAAGCTCAGAATTGATTCAATTGATTCACTAATTCAAGAAATGCAGCACTTAGTATTATACAATGCTTATTGTCAGTGTGAAATTTGTTTGTTTTGTTGTTTCTGGAGTGTCAGAATGGCTCTCCCACTTCTTAAAAGCTGAAAATCAAATTTTTTTAGCAGTTAAGCAGCTGTATTTACTAGTTATAATAAAAGACCTGTGGGATTTTTTGGTGCATTCTGGGGACACCAGAGATTAATATTTGATTTGCTTTCTCTTATGAAAAGGGACACAACACATTCATAGTATTAACAAACCATTAACCAACACTAATAGCTCAATAGTTAGTAAGCTAGAAGTTGGGTTTAGATTTGGGTACGATTAGGGATGCAGAATAAGATCATACTTTATAACTTTTAATGAACAGATAATATTGAATAATTGACATGTAATAAGCCAGTAGTAAATTGTGACCTAAACTAAAGTGTATACCATATACTTTTAATAGAGCCCCAGCAAAACTCCTTTACATTTGGATTCAAGTTTATAGAACAAGTGCATTCAAGAGGTCACAGCTCCACTGACTTCCTGTTTTCTTCGTTCCTCTGCCCAATTGGCTGTGACCGACCACCTACAGAAACCAATCAATACTATCAATACACAGCAGCATTGTGCATTGTGCTCTTCTCCCTTATCGCAATACACAGGGAATACACCATGACATCAGATGCCCCTACTTGAGCAATTATGCAGGGTCTTAAAAGCATGACCACTGGTCTGTGGTAAATCTTTACGTCACTAGATATTCCCTTTATATAAAGGTCAGTACAGGTGCATGAGATTGAACTGTGATTGTGCTTTTCAGTTACTGCCTTTTTTTTTGGTGTTCTCGTCTACTTAATAAATAAATTAATAGATAAATTAATTTATTTTATGTGAATCATTATATAGTCTTCCAACTCCCTGCTGTGCTTTTATCCTATTTCTTTCTCGTTCTGCTGATATTTAAATATATATATTTACTCTGTTGCCTCAGCTTCTTTTTTCCTTTTCTTTTTTATTAAGTTCACAGAACGATGAGCAGTCACTTCAATGCTTGAAGGAGTTGAGTGAATTGTGTATAAAGCCTTCAGCTTCATCTACGGAATTTGCACCACCATAAGACAGAAAACTGACATCAGTGTTGACAAAATACATATCAAATATCATACAAGAATCTGTTGACAATAGCTAAGTCAACCTTAGAAAAGAGACATCAAACTAACATTGCTTGGAAGAGCATTAGAATTAAGTAAAATGCATTTGGTGAGGATAAAATACATTTTCAATCACTATTTTTTTTTAGATTTAAAAAAAATTCTTATTAATTCAAGAAATAGTGCACCTGCTTTGAATGTTATCACTCAATTGAATGGGTGTTATCAGTGGTTATCAGCTGATAGATATGGGCAAGTAGGGGCTTTCTGCACCTACTGGGAGGCTCAGAAAGCTGTTATCATCCATCCATCCATATTATTCGATGTTTAACAGAGCAAGGAATCACAGTATGTCTGATAATATTTTTTCTTCTGGAGAAAGTCTTATTTGTTTTATTTCGGCTAGAAAAAAAAGCAGTTTTTATTTTTTTTAAAACATTTTAAGGTCAAAATTATTAGCCCCTTATTAGCTATATTTTTTTGATAGTCTACAGAACAAATCATTGTTAAACAATAACTTGCCTAATACCCTAACATTCAGAGTTAGCCTAATTAACCTAGTTAAGCCTTTAAATGTCACTTTAAGCTGTATAGAAGTGTCTTGAAAAATATCTAGTAAAATATTATTTACTGTCATCATGGCAAAGATAAAAGTAATCAGTTATTAGAAATGAGTTATTAAAACTATTATGTTTAGAAATGTGTTGAGAAAATCCTCTTTCTGTTAAACAGAAATTGGGGAAAAAAAATAAACAGGGGGGCTAATAATTCAGGGGGGCTAATTCAGGGGGACTTCAACTGTATATAATATACCATTGATCCTGGCTAAAGTAATGAATGAACGAATAAATCCATTATAATACAAAATAATACACTAAAATACACTTATTTTTGTACATAAAATAACATCAGTCAAAAATGAATGAAAGACTTGTGTTGATATTCTAGTGATTTCCACAGTAGTGAGTGGAAAAGCTGCCATTTTGAAAGCTAATGACAGTTGTGGGTCATGTTTGTCCAATTTATTTTCGACTAGTAGGTATACTACTATAAATGGAGACAGATTGTCCTTCTCTGCCGCGCGCTGTCACCGCAGGACAGAAAAGAGCAATACAGGTTTAACAAGACTGTGCCTGAGGCGCACCAGTGAAACACTGTTTGGTGAAAATGACCTGCTATCATTGAATCAAACAGCGTCTCATGGTGAGGACAGGAGCACCGCATAAAGGTCACTGGGGAAGGAGACTGTCGAATGATTATTGAATAAGGAACAGACATTTAAACACCTCTAGGCTATTGACAACATTTCTCTTGCACCTTTACTTAAAGAGGTTTGTTTCTATGTGTAAATCTGCACTACAGCATAATGTGTCAGTGGATTCGATTGATGTGAACTGGGAAGATTCATATCGATAGCACTATTAAACTGAGCAAAACTTTCTGAGCCACAGTTTATTGGAGTCTGTGATGTGAAAGACTCATTTGATTAGAAAGATAGTGTGTGTGCGTGCGTGCGTGTGTGTGTGTGTCAAGGCCAGACACCTGTAAACAACATTAACACTCCGAGACAAGAGCATGCTGAGTCTTCTAAGAAATGACTTATGTGCTTTGTCTTTTTTATTTTTTCGCTAGCTCTTATGATTGAAAGAAAACTTCAGCACCATCTGCAGGTGATGAATAATAGACAGAGTTCAAATACGTTAAGGGTAATGACAGCTCTTTATTTTACAAAACCAAGGACGCACATGGGTAGGGCTTTGTTACATCTTTCCAAATCTTTTGAGTAGGTTTTTTCAGACAGCATGAAGGTCTTTCTTTAACTAGCTGATTTATAAAATAGTTATTACATTTCACAAGTCTCTCTCCAGTCATTAGAAATGGCCAAAAGTGTTCGACCTGATATTTGATACTGACGATGTTCTGCTTGAAGATACACAGTTAATAATAATAATTGTTCTTTAGTGGTGTTGAGGATTCAATGAAGAACCTTTAACAACCATAATATGTTTTTATTGAACAAAATGTTCTTGATAAAGTAGTAAAAAGTTCTTTTAGATCATTTAAATGTTCTTCACACTAAGAAATAAATGCTTCTTTTAAGAACTGATTGTTGAAAGGTTCATTGGGGAACCAAAAAAGGGTTAATCACTGCAAAAACCCTTTTGTAAACTTATAGAATGAGTTATAATAGTTAAATGTTGTTGCTCTCCCTCAGTCTAACAGTGTTCATCAATGTAAAATTGACTGATGGCCAATCAAATGATGGCAGCTGGGGGTTTAATGTTTACTGTGGTTTTACATATTTTGCTCATGTTTACTTTTACTTACTTACTTACTCCCAGGGCCGTTTATATCAAAGTTGATTTTTAGCCACACCATGTTGGTGTTTTATAACGTTTAATTTTTATGAGGTGGGTCGTTAGCCCAATGCTCAACCCCCAACCTGGAGGACTAGGATATACACAACGGACAGTTCAGCTTACCTAATTTACTTAGCGCATGTCTTTGCACTTGTTGGGGAAACCGGAGTACCCATATGAAACCCATGCCAACACGGGGAGAACATGCAAACTCCACACAGAAATGCCAACTGGCATAGCCGGATCTCAAACCAGCGACCTTCTTGCTGTGAGGCGACAACGATACCCACTGCGCCACTGTGTCGCCCCAATATTCATTATTACTATTTTAAATTCAAATTTGTGACAATTTTTTTTTGCCAAAAATTAAGTGAAGACCATATTCCTGCACTGTAAAAATTATTTGTTCACTTAACTTAACCATTGATTCAGTTAAGTTGTATTGACTTAATTCTCCAAGTTTTCTCAACTTAAAATGTTTATTTGACAGAGATAAATAATTGACTCAACTACTTATTTTAATTAACTGGACTTACAAAGTTTAGTTTTAATGGGTTAACTTACAGTGCTCAACATAAATGTACACCCCATTTTGAAAATTATAATTTTTATCCATTTCTCAGTAAATATAGGTCATATATTTTGATGCAATTGAACAAAACAGATTTATTAAAATTATATATTTATTAAAATATTATTTTGGTCACCAAATATCTTTAGAAATAGGAATATAATACATTTAATACATGCAAAATATTATAAAACCAATTACAACCTACAAAATTTCAACAACATTTTATAATTTGTTTTGTTTCTCTTGAATTTTGCTCTTTTAAAATGTATTATTTAATATTTTTCTCTAACATATATATTTGGGTGGACTAATTTTGGACCGTTATGATAAGTTATTTTGTTAAATAAGCTCCAAATTTGGCTTCAGTACTGATTAATCTAATGTATATGCACAGATATAATACTGTAAAGCTTCCTATAGATAATATTAATTTAAATGAGAGATTTGTGAGGGGTGTATATATATGTTGAGCACTGTACATTATCAAGTTAGCAGAACTTGCCAAGTTTAGTTTAAATACATTAACTTACATTTTCAAGTTCACTGAACTTAATCTAGAAGGTTTTCTAAATTAGAAACAGAACAGACAATGAAATACACATTTTATTAAAGGTCTTTACTCCCAATTTAGCAATTACACATAATGTACCTACAATATAATTGTCTTTACAAAATATTTTTTCTTATAAAGTAATTTTTTACAAAGTAATTGTAAATTAAAAAAAATCACAATAGGGAAAACAAATAACTGGAAATCTCTAAAATACACAACTAACACAGGCTCTTGGAAAAACAATGACACCAGAACATGGAAGATTATAAAATCTGATCTCAACATCTTAATTTCAATGTATTTTTAAGTGAGTGTACTCTTGCACTGCAGATATCTGCTCCAATGTTCATCAACAGTTTCTGATTTCCAGCAGTCATCCCTCTGCTCAGCTCCTCCTCAGAATCTGTGTGCTGTTTAAAAAAAAGCCAAACAATAACGCATTTCTTTCTTTACATTACAAAATCTAAAACACCAAAGCTGAAAAACATAAACACAACATGTACACCAAATCTTATTGATCTACAAATCATTATAGGTGTGATGGCAGTGCTTCAGCTTTGAATGTCTTATGACAATTTGTTGATTGGTTGTAGTGAAACTTGCAGCTCCACTTAATTTATCAACACCAAATGCCCCACACTGCTTGAATTAATTCTATGAAGCAAAGAAAAAATAAAGCGAAAACATATTTAATAAATAGTGTACACAATCAAGACTGGAGTAATCACTGAATCTTTGAAATATAAATTTACTGAAATATTTCAAAACTATTTGTCTACTGTTGCTTAAATATTTGTTTACTGTATGCAGATGATAGGATATATTTGGTAAAATCTCACCTGTAGTACCTCAGTCTTACTCTGGGAATGTGCTGCAACCTTTAGAATGAGAAAATGGCATTTAGGTGAGTTTTTGTAAATATTTTTTTTAAATATTAGTCATTGAGCAATTAAAAAATCTGGTAAGAATATCCCATGTGTCTGACTTCTTCTGGTGTTTAAGTGGCAGTTGGCAAACTGACTTAATGGTCCATATTCCGCCAACTGCTAGATTGGAAGTATGGGGCACAACTTAAAGGACACTGGTTCAGCAAATGTTTTTAAGTTGAGTGGATAAATACACTATTACAGACTAGAGGAGACAGCGAAAACTTACCAGGTTAAGTTGAATTACCAACTTTGTTGTTTCAAAATCATGTTGAAAAAACTCAAATGCAGAATCTTTTTTTACAGTGTGGAAGATACTTTGTAAATTTCCTACTGCAAATATATCAAAACTCAATTTTTGATCAGTAACGTGCATTGCTAGACATTTAATTTAGACAAGGCAAACAAATATTGTCCCATAACAAAGTATATATCAATGGGTGATTTCTTAGTATCGCAAAAGTTGCTGTCACAGCCAGGCCAGGTTCTTCCCGCTCACAATCACCCCAATTACTCTGATCACCCTCACCTGAGTTCTGATTAGCCCTGCACCTGTACGTTATTAACAGCCATGCACTCCAGCCCCATAAATACCCTCACTTCAGTTCACTCAGAATCCGGCTTCGTCAATTGACAAAAGAACTAACTGTCATGGTCAGCGCTATCTAGCTTATTCAGAAAATTATTTACCTGTCCTGTCCTGTCCTGTCCTGTCCTGTTTCCCTGTTCCTCGTCTCTCACTCCTAGTGTGATTCCCTTCTGGTCTCATCTGGTGTCCGTCTCCCACTCCTTCCGTGCACCTGGTTCCATCTATCCTCCATTCCCTCTATATTATCCAATCCACTACTCCACTTCCAAGCTGCAATAGACTCTTGTTTGGTCATTCTATTTTCATGTGCCACCAAATTCAATAAACTGTTTACATTTACTCACAGTTCTTGGTCTATGTCCTCCTGTGACATTGATGCATCCAACAAATTAGTCACATTAGATCCAATTGTTAGTTTCAATAGGGTATATGCACAGTTGTGTTTCTTCCCATACCGATAAACTTAGTTTAAAAAATTTAAATACACTCACCGGCCACTTTATTAGGTACACCTTTCCAACTGCTCGTTAATGCAAATTTCTAATCAGCCAATCACATGGCAGAAACTCAATGCATTTAGGCATTGTCAAGATGATCTTCTGCAGTTCAAACCAAGCATCAGAATGGAGAAGAAAGGTGATTTAAGTGACTTTAAACATGGCATGTTTGTTGGTGCCAGACGGGCTGGTCTGAGTATTTCAGAAACTGCTGATTTACTGGGATTTTCACACACAACCATGTCTAGGGTTTTGCAGTTCTGTGGACGCAAATGCCTTGTTGATGCCAGATCTCAGAGGAGAATGACCAGACTGGTTTGAGCTAATAGAAAGGCAACAGTAACTCAAATAACCACTCGTTACAACCGAGGAATGCAGAAAAGCATCTCTGAACACACAGCACGTCCAACCTTGTGGCAGATGGGCTACAGCAGCAGAAGACCACACCGGGTGCCACTCCTGTCAGCTAAGAACAGGAAACTGAGACTACAATTCGCACAGGTTCACTGCACTCAAATGGCCTCCACAGTCACCAGATCTCAATCCAATAGAGCACCTTTGGGATGTGGTGGAATGAGAGATTCGCATCATGGATGTGCAGCCAACAAATCTGCAGCAACTGCTGACATGCTATCATGTCAATATGGACCAAAATCTCCAAGGAATATTTCCAGTGCCTTGTTGAATCTATACCACAAAGGATTAAGGCAGTTCTGAAAGCAAAAGGGGGTCCAACGCCGTACTAGTAAGTTGTACCTAATAAATTGGCCAGTCAGTGTACGTATAATCAGTTAAATAGAGCATTCATTTAGTTGCGTAAAAAAGCGTAAAACTAGATGAAAAGCCATTTACAGCCACGTGCCCGTCAGGATCAGCAGGTGAGCACAGAAACTTCATTGAAAATACTGGAGTATAATAAATGTTCATCGTTTAAAGACATTTTCCCAGAGATGGGTTGTGGCTGGAAGGGCATCCGCTGTGTAAAATCGTGCTGGATAAGTTGGTGGTTTATTCCGCTGTGGCGACCCTGGATTAATAAATGGACTAAGCCGACAAGAAAATGAATGAGTTTAAAGACATGGCGCAAAAAAAAGCAATTTATTGCAGTGCTTCTGAGATCCACTTTATATTGTATATCAATCAGGCAGTGAAGATCGTTGATTTTTAAAGATAACAGACCTTGAACGTGCCGATTTTGTAAAGGCATACAGTTCACTGGAAGCATTTGACCCAGGTTACTGCAAAATTAAAAGTTTCTGCGTATACCCTATTAGTTCCAATTTTCTTTATTACCAGAAATTAGTTTCAATTATTTAATTCCTGTTAATTCAAACCTGCATCTGAAACAGTTCACTCAACAATTTATTTTTCATCAATATAAAACAATGGCAAAATATTTGGTGATGGATGGATGGATAGACAGATGAATGGATGGATGCATAGATGGATGGACGGATATATGTTTGTTACTCGCAATGCTTCATGAGATTGTATTTTTTTCCTTCAGTACGCCTGTTAATACAGAAATCTTTGTCTTTCTGTCCAATTTTCACACTCTGTGCTTGAAAGCAAAGGTTGAAATGCTGTGATTCTGCCAGTAGCTGACTGATTTGGTCTTATAACGCTTTATTGCAAACTGTTCAAAAACAAATGGAAAACATATTTCTGGAACCAGCACTGAAAAGGTGGGCACTAATGTGCTCTGCAGGCAAAATCCCCTCAGTGAAGCTAATAAAGGTAGTCTGATAGTATCTCCAGCATCCGATATACAAATAATGGTCCACTTTTCCAGAAGGACATTTCTTGTTTCTTTTCATTGCTCTTGTTTCTTATCCGTCAAGTGATTTAGATCCTGAGGGATGCATCAGCAGATTTATGATATCTTCAACACTCTGAGTGAAGATTCTGCCTGCGGGATATGGAGAATAAAGCCGAGAGACTGTTAAGTAGCAGAAGTCATTAGCATCTGTTGTATTCTGATTGCTATGTGAATAACCGAGCAGCTGATCCTCCATCACCTCTTACAGCTGCATAATGTCATAATGTTCAACAAAAGAAACGGACAACTTGTCCGAGGATTCCTCCCTGTGACCTGTTTAAATGAAGACGAATGGACGGAGGAGAACGTCTCTTAAATGTGATGTTTGCTCTCTTAATGATCGTGTTTGTTCCCGTTGTCTGTGATTGAGTGTATTCATTAGGCTTGATGCGCCCACAGACGTCTCTGGCAGCAGAACACAAAGGCCTTTGACCATCTCTGCTGCACGTTAATGGAATCTGAACTACATTAAAGGTCGAGAAACCGAGAACAGCATCAAACTTTATGTAATGGAATCGCTTTGGGCTCAGCTTTTCTTCCTTGGCCTTTGCTTGTATTCATTAATAACACTACAGATGAAAAAAAGTACAGCATTAAAGGAGAAAAGTGCTCGGTTTAGAGCAACACAGAAGATAATGAAGAATTAGCTGAGCTGAACCATGGATTACTTTGATTTATTTGTATTTTTCATGCAGCCAAATGAGTGTGCAGAAGTTGCTCAAAATATTGTTTATGCAAATTAACAGTAAAATGCAAACTTCTGCTAATGTCTGAATGTAGAAACGGAGATCAATATCTGAAAACACAAAGCAAAATACTTATATCCTTTTCTGTGTCCAGCCATAAAACTATGATGAAGTTGTGTTCACCTTCACAACACAGTATAATCATGAACAGAGTTGGGTGTAAGGCGTTCCACAGTAGCATGTTACTGTATTCTAATTAAATTTTTGAGGAACGCAGTAATAATAACGAACTACATTTAAATTTGTGTTATTTGATAAGCTATTAAACTCAATGTAATTGCGTTACTTACATTACAAATATAGTTTTCAGAAGAAAAAAAATGCTTATTTTAAATCCCGTTTTCTGCTGCAACGTCAGTTAATGAGCATGCACTTTTAAATAGCTGGAGAACATGAGCTGAAATGGTTGCTGTCGAGAGCGGTTGCTTCTTCAGATGGAAATACCGACATTATGTCACACCCTCAGCTCGTTCCTGCAGCCCCAATCACTGGCTGTTTCTTAATATGCGTTCTTCAGCGGTCTTGTGTTCTCTTGTAACGTCATCATCAGCTGCCAAAGTACAGTTCCAATACTCAAGATCGCAAGAACAGAGGATGCGTGAAACTTCCCGGATGTGTTCTTGATATCGAGGACGCACAGATGCAGACTTGAGCACCGAACTCGCTCTAGAAGTCCCAGAAGTCATTGCGACTGGAGGTGGGAAGTGCAGCATTTTATTTAGATTTATTATTAAAGTACAGAGATATAACTTATTTACCTCAGGAGTTTCCCTAAATGAAACGGTGAATATAAACATTACCGTGGACATCTTAATAAAGGAATAAACACATTAAGGCTGTTTATTTGCTGAAATTCGTATTAAAATCTGTTTTATTTATATTGTGCAACGTATATTTATAATGTTTTTATCCATAGTATATATTTTGAAAAGGAGAAAAACAATAAATCGTTGTATGAATGCTGTAATGTTTAAATATTTTCCATTTAAAACGCACGAAGGTCACGTGACCATCAGGAAGAACGCAGCATCTCATTTCTCACAGGATGCGTTCTCTGTTCTCGTGGTCTCCCGAGTTCGTTCTTCCGAGGACATCTTGCAAGTCCGATCTCTGCGTACTTGGAATTGAGAAACAGCCACTGCTCTTCCTCACCATCCACCACACACCACACCTGTGAACTATCATCTGATTACTGATCACCTGCACCCGCAATCACCCATGCACTATAAAGACTCACCTCATTCATTCACTCACTGGCTGGAATCGAAGTCAGATGGTTCTCCTCATCGGCTCTCCCTCTTCCTCCTGTGCTCTTCCGTGGATGTCCTTCTTCTCCTGTGGATGCAAACACATCTGCTAAAGGGAAGTGACTAAGTTATGTTGGTGGATTACCGAAGATCTGAAACTTACCATTTGAAATGTGTGTGAGATCGCTCTCCCTCTGCTACACCACTTACCTGCTTTATCTCTCAGCTACTGTTGCATGGCAAGAATAAATACTTATAAAAATAAATTTTTACCTATCTTTGTCTTCCTTGTGTGACCGTGACACTACTTTGATTTCATTAAGCATCAATACAAAAATATTGCTGTGAAATGCAGTCTAAAGAACTTTCGACTGCTTTTAACTCGACCAGCAACTTGTTCAGCACTAGACCAGAAAGCATTCTACGACAATACTCGTCACCAAGGAGGACATCGGCGCCCACAAACACGGCAGCCAAATTCAGCCTAAACAGGCTAAATTTAATTTTTGTGCAGGATCGGGAGTGAAGGTATCGTCTGAATATGAAGAAAAGCGTAGCTGCTTATAGGGCTGTTCACATATCGTGTCTTTTACACTCACATATTGGGAGCGCATAATGCACACTTTTGCATTTTTCAGGCACACCCCGTTGAAAAACGCAAGTCACGTGACAAGAACTGACCGATCAGCTTCAACAAATTTAGGTAGACTAATTACCTCAGACAAACACAGAACACCCATACACTGCAGTGCTTTTTCATACTAGGGACGTCAATGGTTACAGGTATCCAGTTTTTTTCTAAATGTCTTCTTTTGGGTAAAAAAGACAAACAGGATTGGAATATAGTGAATGATGAGAGAATTTTAAGTTTTAAGTCTTTCGAATATGTCAAGCTGCTTTGATCAACCCATTGTAATGTTTTCAGTGAATATTAAATTACTGAAAGAGATGCAGTTTATTAGTAATCTGATTACTTTTTACATGAAGTAACTAGTAATGTAATCAGATTACAATTGCCCAGTAGTAATCAGTAATTTGTAATCTATTACTTTTTAAAAGTAACTTACCCAACACTGATTATGAATAATTTCTTTCAGATATATTGGCTTGTCAAGTCAAGGTCTTCTCAACAAAGAGCATTCTTATAAGATTTTTTTAAGTGTGGCTGCAGATGAAGTTTGCTATTGTAATGCAAGGACATCTGCAGTGAACATGAAAGATAAACTTTCATACATTTATAGTCATAAGATATCAAATACAAGCAAAAGGGCCTAATTTTTAATTATCTGCAAAAGAATCTACTTCTTTCAGAGGACAAAAAATGTAATATTGAGGGAATATTGTTGGTCATAAATCTTGTTACATTGTCCTAAAATTGGATGTTTTATGAATTATTCAAGAATAGAACCAATGTCAGATTATCAAGTGGTAATTAAATGGGCAGTCACAACAGCAATTTTTACTTTTTTTGTTGAAGTGGGTGGGCGGGTGGATGCATTGTGCTGGCATAAAGTGCTTTTGCTGACGCAGCTCATGTACTTTTTATAGAGACATACACAGCTCCTCGAAAAAGGTCTTTTGACTAGAATCAAAGGTCAATGACTAATCTCGTGACCATGAGCTGTCAAAGATGGTGCAACCTTACTCACTTAACTGGCTTTTTACAAAATCCACTTCATATATTTGCAGTAATTTAAAAAATAATTGAATGTCCTTAACATTACCTGACATTTTGTGCACATTTGAATCACTTTACGATAGTTTGCATGAGTAAGTGGTTTTAAAGGAGATAATTAACAGAATAACAGAATAGCCCAATAGGCGACACGGTGGCTCAGTGGTTAGCACTGTCACTTCACAGCAAGAAGGTCGCCGGTTCGAGTCCCAGCTGGGTCTGTTGGCATTCTATGTTCTCCCCGTGTTGGCGTGGGTTTCCTCCGGGTGCTCCGGTTTCTCCCACAGTCCAAAGACATGCGCTATAGGTGAATTGAATAAACTAAATTGGCCGTAGTGTATGAGTGTGAATGAACGTGTATGGGTGTACTGGGTTGCAGCTGGAAGGGCATCCGCTGTGTAAAACATATGCTGGATGAGTTGGTGGTTCATTACGCTGTGGCGACCCCTGATTTGATTAGATTTGATTTATTTATTTCGAACAGAAAAATCATACACAAAACAATTCTTTAAACAAAATACATTTCAGCATGGTCGAAATGGAGCAGGATGAAGCACAAGCTTATTATTTTCCCCACTTTGACATATATGTTTGATTCCATTTGTACATTTACATTTTATAACATAGACCCAAAAACTTCCTAGTATTGCAAACAGCCATTAATTAAATTTTCATCATTTTATACTTATGTACATGTGATTTTTCAGGTTTTTTATCTTTAATAAATTTGCAAAAATTTCTAAAAATTTCTTTTTTTACATCCATTTTGGAATATTTTAGGCTGTAACATAAAACAATGTGGAAAAAATGAAGCGCTATGAATAATTTCCAGATGCACTGTATGTATTCCCCCAAATTTCAACACAATAACTCATATATGGCATCATAAGTGTGTTATTTAATACATACAGTACATTGATTTGTTGTCCAAGATAAATCTTGCTTTATACAAACGCTCATGCTACAGTTTTTACAGATTTTGCTATCACATTATTTATTTGAGTTTTCCAACTAGCTTTATGATCCAATACAACACCAAGAAACTTAGTTGCATATACTCTTTCTATAACTTCATTATTAATTTTTAAATATGACTACTTTTTAATTTCCCATTAACGAATAAAGGGATTAAGCTGAAGGAAAATGAATGAATGACTATAATAATCTATAGGTACAGCATGTGACTCATATAATAACCTCAGCTTTTGTAACATGCAATGTTTTATTTATTCTTTTTGGAAAATGTGTTTTTTTTTTAATGTTCGGGCTCTGGTATGGGGTCAGTTTATGTGACAGAATATGCCGTTTGTACAATATAAAAATCATTATTTATGAAAATAATAACAAAGAAACCCAAAATGTGTGTGGGGCAATTGTAAAAAAAATCTGAATGATGCTTACTTGACTCTCTAAAAATGCAAAGAGCTTTCTGTGAAGGGTAGATTTAGGTTTAGTGGAGAGAAAGTACCGCTAGAGTGCAAAATCAATACATGTCTATATCACAACTCCCCACAAAGATCGCTGTACAAACATGTGTGCGAGAGAGAGCATTTTTAATATGTCAACATAGAATGGCTTGTATGAGAGCAATCAATACAAATTAAAAGGTGATGATATCTTGAATGGATATCAATGATTTTACGTCAATTTGTTTGCATAATGTAAGCCTATTTCCTAATGGGATGAGATGACAATGCAAAGCAATAGAAGTGGTTTTAATGGTTATAATGGGAAGTTTATTGGTTTGAATGGAAATCAATGGTCCCTGTGGGTCTCTTTTGGCTTAAAACCACTAAATCTGGAAATCCTCCTGGAATCCGTCTCACAACTAGAAATCACTAAAATGTGCTGTTTTCATGGTTGGTTTGTACTGTTTGAAAGGTAGGCCTATTTTGGATTTGATACACCTATCGAAAAGCCTATAATGTGAATCTCCACTGGTCTTACTTTGTTGGCTATATCTATCATTGTATCATCTGGGAATTAGAAAGCAGTTAGCACTAGTACTGCTAGCTTTCTAATTGGGCAAAATTGGCAGAGACAAATTACCATGTAGGCAGCAGACCTGAGCAAGACAGATTGCAAAAGAGTGTTCACACCTATAACCCTGTTAGAGTTGATAATAATGGCTGGATTATGCTTCCCAGGTATTGGATTTTATTTTATGTTAAGTCCAGCAGATGGGCAAAATCCCAGTCATTAAAATGAATATTAGACTTTTGTGGTGTCTGTGTTTGGGGTTTAATAGGATTTAAATTCTAATCTTCTGGGCATTTTCAATAAGCAGATGCCAGCCTACGACTAGTAGGCTTCGCTTCATTCCCAGTGCGTGGATGGATCTCATTTGCTCAAAGCCCCTTTACGCGTTGTTACTAGGTAACGGACTTTGACCGGGATTTGTAGTCTTTAAATACCTAGTCACTCGCTTCAGCACGAAATGTTTTGAAAGATAAAAACTACAATACCCACAATGCAAAGCGCAGAGACATGTGAACGCCGTATGATACTAGTAGTGCTTCCTGGATAGCAGATGCTCTACAAAACGGTTTATTTACGTTTTTCTAATTAATTTGCTTCTATTGTTACAATAAAAATGCAGCTTATAATTTTGGTTTCGTTGTTCGTTGTCGGAGCAATGGCGGGAAAGTACTCAAAAGAAATTAATGAAAAAAATGCGTCTGATAAAAGCAACAATCAGGTGGAATTCAGGATTGCCAAACTAAATCAGGTTTGGGAAAAGGCGATAAGGGTAAGAGATTTGACAGAGTGGTTTTGGATAGTTGTCAGTTATAATGATTGTAAACTTATCATTCTGTTTATATCTTAACTTACTCGCAGTTAACGTGAAGCAAGGGTATCTTTACTTTTGACGTATTTATTAACGTTACCGTTTGTGTGACCACAGTTTTACTTCAAATATATTGGGGAAAGTTTGGTTGGCGTAACAAAAGCGAATGTGTAAATATTGCGGTCTAACTACAAAAAACGACTTTTTAAATTAATTTTCAAGTAAAATTCTGTTTAATTTTCAGTATTATTTCATTTCTGCTCAGATAAAATGACACGCTTTCTTTGAGCTTTTTTGTTATTTACTGTGACTGATTACCAATGACTTGTGCTTTAGATGCAGCTTGCACCGGTCCGACTGTCAGAACTACACAGTGACTTGAAAATCCAAGAGAAAGATGAACTTCAGTGGAAAAAAATCAAAGCAGAAGGGATGGACGAAGATGGAGAGAGAGAAGCCAAGCTCAGGCGAAATTTTAATAGTAGGTCATTTTTTTGTTTTGTTCATATAGCTAGTAACCAGTGTAAAGGCTTAACAAAAGAGAACATTTGCAATTGAGGTAAAATTGGTTTTATATTCACACATTCGTTCAATGATAACTTGTGACACACTCCCTATATTGTTTACCATGATACTTTTAATATTCGGTCTGAAATCACAAGTATCAAAACAACATTAGCACTATTTAATTGACTGTGAACAATGTTGTACTTCGATAGTCTTTGGCTGCTAATATAACTTCTTCATTTAGAATTTGTAAATAATATTTTTCTGAAAATATAATATTAAGGAGAAAGTTTGAATGCGTGAATATAAAACCAACTTTACCTCAGTACATTTGCAAATGTAGTAGGTTGCTAATTTAAAGTGTAATACGTTGTGTAACACTTTCCGTTAATTATTTTCAGATGCTGGTAAATATCATTCATGTAGCATAATGTATTATTGTTTATATTTTATTACTTTTCTACATTTCTAACAATTTTAATTGTTAATAATTGTCAGATGTTCAAATCTTTACATTTTTTGAATTATGACAATTTAATTTTAGGTCCTCATTTTGCTTTGGATATTGGTTTGAGGAGAAATACAGATATAAAATTATAGCTTGAAAAAGTTTGACATGATGTTGTTTTTGAAATCTAATTTTTGCGTAGCTATGACAGAAAACAATGGGATATAAGAATGCCTTGGGGAAAAGAATCCCAAGATTATTCAACAAAATAAACCATCAGAATTGCACTTCTTTACTAAACACGCTTTAAATGACCGTACACACCAAAAAATATCAAAATAACAAATAAATATTATTTAGAACAGCCAAACATTTTTCAAAAAAACAAACAAACATTCAGATTTATCCTCTTTGTAAATTATAAAATTTTCATAACTAATTTAATTACACATTCTCTCCCATTAACTCTAACAGATTACAGTTACGTTTATTTTGGGATGAAATTTGGTTACACTGTTTTTAATGTGTCCTTGTTACAGTGTAACTATTCATTTAATACAGAGTAATATTAATATATAATTTAATAATAATGTACTTACCATATGGTTAGAGTTATAATGCAGGTTAGGTTTGGTATTAGTTGTATTAGTAGTAAGTAAATGGAATGTGTGACAAGAACACCTCAGAATAAAAGTGTTACCTAAAATGATGTAACACACATGTAACTAGTTCTCATCACCACTGGCGATAATATACTTATTGTATATTTAACATCTTAACTTGTTTGCACAGTTATTCTTGCAAAGTATGGAATGGATGGGAAAAAAGACACCCGAACATTGGACAGCAACAGACTGAAAGATCATGAAGTTAAAGTCGGAGACACGTTTGATGACCCAAAGTTGGATAAGCTGTGGAACAAGGTGACGCACAATTGTGACTAAACGATCACTAGGGTGAATGAATGTTTAACTCATTTGCAAACTTGTTCACTCATTAAAAAAAAAACCCTCTCTTCAACCTTTGATCGCCAGGCCAGAACTTCTGGAAAATTCTCTGACGAGGAACTCCAGACCCTGCATAGAGAATTCCAGCACCACAAAGACAAAATTCATGAGTATAACATTGTCATGGACACTGTCAGCCGGACTGAAGGTAATGCGTTTGGATAGTGTTCACAGAGGCATGTCATAGCAAAGGATCACTAGTAGTTTTCAGTTTTAAGAATATCCAAAATGAATGATCACCCAACTTGATTTTTAATGTGTAATCCCAGTTTTTTAGAAGCAGATTGGATAATTCAGATTTTTTTTAACTGGATACAGTAAGCATATGAGTATACCATAGGCTGAACTGTCTGTAGAGATTTAAAATTAGAAGCAACCATATTTTAATCATGATCCAAAAAAGCTTCATACATTAGCTAGAGCAGTTCATTAATTCATTTTCCTTCGCTTAGTCCCTTTATTCATCAGGGGTTGGCACAGAGGAATGAACCGCCAACTTAGCCAGCATATGTTTTACGCAGCGCATGCCCTGCCAGCTGCAATCCATCACTGGGAAACACGATACACTCTCACATTGACACACTACAGCTAATTTAATTTATTCAATTCCACTATAGCGCATGTCTTTAGACTGTGGGGGAAACCAGAGCACCCGGTAGAAACTCACGTGGACACGGGGAGAACATGCAGACTCCACACAGTAATGCCAACTGACCCAGCTGAGACTCGAACCGGCGACCTTCTTGCTGTAAGACGACAGTGCTAACCACTGAGCCACCATGCCGCCCAGCTAGAGCAGTTATTGGTGTAAATTAGAGTGTATAATTTCAAAATATCTAAAAAATGAAAATCAAAAAAATCTGACTTAAGTTTGGTGAAATTGGACTACAAAAACAGGGAACTGAATGAAAATGCAAATTCACTCTCTAATAGAACACCAGTAATAAAGGGTTTGCCTGGTAACCATAGTAACACGATCCCACCTGTCAGCTGACCCTTACTGGTTTAAAAATAAAGTACTGTCCAGTGGTCCCGTAGGTGCTTTGAAATGTGCAGTTTTTTATTATTAAAATATATATATTTTTAATTTGACGTAATCTCTACTCAAACATGAAGGCAGGACATATAGTAGCTCCTCCCCTTTATAAAAAAAAAAAAAACAGTTAATATCCTTTCGTTGTTATCACAGCTCTGCCAGGGAGATGGGTTGAGCTCAAGCAAATCAAATGAAAAGCAAATGAGAAGCATTATGAAGGGGGCGGGACATGATACTAGAGAGCATTTGATTGGTCAGAAATTTGATGAAAAATTGAAGTATAAAAAAAATTAGCCATTTAGGCGAAAGTGACAAATTGCAAGATTTGGATATTTATATCAGCTTCATATCTTCTAAATGAGGATTTTGTAGCAAAAAACGAACATACTGATACTAACATCTAAAAACTATTTTAATTTCATCAGACCTTTAATAACCTGTGTAGGTGGTGGATAATAGGTTCTAATTATTTGATTTAATATAGTAATAATCAAAATGTTGCAGTTCACTTGAACATTACAGAAAAGCCTATTAGAAACAGAAGGCTGAACATGCTCTGAATAAATGAACACTTTACTGACACATACAAGTGGTTCATTTAGTTAGCTGCTGTTTCTAACTAATTTGCAGAGATTCTGCTTTAATGGGCAAAAAAAATTATACTTTTGATGTATAGTTTTAATATCATGCCCATAGTTAGCTGACCAAGCTTTTTTTGGGGAAATACTTCCCATTATTAAACTACTAAGATGCGTTTAAATTTGAACCTCCTGTGCAGATTTGAATGGTCTTGTCTTTGAATTTCAGAAGCCAGTAAGTAAACTGGTCTTACTCTGTTCTTTCCATCAGAGATCCATAAGAATGTGATCAGTCCTCTGGAGGGTGATGTGAAGGAGAACGTTCTTCATCAGAAACACACAGATCTGAAGCAGAGAATGAGGGATCTGAACCAGGGCTTTGAGCGACTCCGCAAGATCACACACGAGGGCTACACTGATGACAGCGGTGGGGAACATTGTTGATACTCAATCAGTGTTTCAGAAATGAAGGGATTTCCTAAAACTCTCTCTCTCTCTCTCATACGTTTGCCTGTTGCAGAATTTAGGGAGCCACGAGTCATTGAGCTTTGGGAGATGGCAAAAAGATCTAATCTCAGTGAAGATGAACTTGATTCTCTTAAAGTAAGCTTTTCTTAGTCTGAATGACTTTGTTTATGTTATTGCCAAACATTAAAGGTTTGAATCTTTAGTAATATTTAATACAATTGAAGCTGAATACAATTCAGAGGGTGACGATTAGATTGCTGTGCATCTTTTACTGCAATTGAATTGAATTGAAGTTTTATTTGACAGATTTTAGACAAACTGTACAAAAATACAAGTATCCTATACATTTTTAAATAAAAATAATAATGATTTTGCCGAGAATAAAAACACAATAAAGCCCTGGGATTGTGGTCCTCGCTAAGTATGGCTGCAAAATACAGTTAATGCATAAAACAAACAGTATCTCCACATTTTAAAACAGCAACAACATTATTCACAATACAACAACATATAAAAAAAACATCATCATCCACCATGCAAACGGACTATCCTCATCAAACAACCATATTTTGATAGTTTTTTTTTAACCTCCTTAAGTCTTATTTCCTTGATCGATTTTGGTAATTTGTTTTACATGATTGCACTTGTATATAAGAACATATTTTCCCCCACTACACTTCAAAATTTAAATAAACAAATATTAAAAACCCAACCCCTAGTGCTATATGAATGCTGTTGCCTCACCATTTGAAAATAGTTCACCAAATAACTAGGAACCACATTATTAAACATTTTACGTATCATTCTCAGTTTTAAACAACACTCTTTTATTAACAGTTAACATGCCTGATTCTTTAAAAAACTTTGTGAAAACGTGCTCCAGGATGAATTTGTACAATTATTTGTAGTAATTTATTTTGTGCTTTTTTTTATACCAAAATGCCGTAGCATAATCAAAATGGGCTTGAATCAAAGCTCTTGCCAATAATTTTAAAGAATGAACATCCAGCAGATCAGCTTGCCTTGCTAAGAACCTAATTTTTCCACATATCTTTGTAAAAACCTTTCTTGCCATAACATCTCCTGATAATTTATTATCTATTAAACATCCCAAATAATTTACAACATTTACAACAATTTACAACAATTAACAAATCATAAAACCCTACCAGAAAATAATCATCTTTCTTTAATTTCATTCTTGAAGCAATAAAATAGCTTCTGTTTTACCTTTGTTAATAATAAGTACTATATTTAATACCAAAGTGGAGTTATTTGTTAATCTTACTCCTTGTTATTAGAAATAACAACAAATAAGACGTTTTACAAAATGAATAACAAATGCAAGAACAATTGAACATTATTTTAAAGAAGCATTTGGATAAGAACACAAAAAACTAATAATCGAAAGTGGATAAAAACATAAATTACAGGTATTAATTAGAAATATAACAACGCTGCATGTGCAAAATGTAACAAAAAGCATGCAAAAGTTGCATAGTCTATACTCTTGGCTTTTCACACGCCTAATTTTATGTTCTTGCTTTAATATTAGAGATCAACAAAAAGATTAATGCATAATAATGGTACATTAAGACAATCTATTGATTTTATGCATCAACGCAGAATTGTTCACATTTGCACAGTGAAGCATGTCAAAAACAATTGCACAGCTCTACTAAACATTGAAGTTCAATTTTATGGTCTAGAGCATATTTTGAAAACACCTGATGAAATATGATTGAATCTAGTCTCCCTCCTCTCATTTAGGAGGAACTCCGACACTTTGAAACAAAGGTGGAGAAGCACCAGCACTATCAGGAGCAGCTGGAACTGTCTCATCAGAAACTGAAGCATGTGGAGGCTCTGGGAGATGAAGATCACATTATGAGAAACAAAGAGAAATACAACACTCTGGCTGAGAAATCACGGGAGATGGGATACAAGGTACAGCAGCAAAATTGAGTTTTACAATAACATTTCTGCTTTATTATTATTGATGCTGAGACACCGCAGGACAATAAAACCATTCACCTGTGTATTCTGAGATTTTTCATCAAAGATTTTTCATTCAAATGTAAAGAAAACATCTCAAATGAAATTTTAAGTGTTACCGTCACACTTTTTAAAATGCGGATTGTAACTGGAATCTACAGACTCAAATAGATTTTCTCAAAATGAGTTTTTTCTTCTGCGTTGTGCCATAAATCTTTATTTCAGCAGCACTCACACACACTAGACTTTACAGTCTGTACTCTGTAGCATTTTACAGAGGGAGATGTTCTGATATAATTTGATTGGTTAAATAATCAGAAGTTGTGAGAATTATTAGTAACACTTTACTTGAACGGGGTGTTCATAAGACTGTAATTGAACCATTAATGGTCACACTTTACAATAAGGTTTCATTAGTTAATGTTAATGTATTTATTAACATGAAGTAATAATGAACAATATATGTATAGCATTTATTAATCATAGTTCAACATTTAATAATGCATTACTAAATTCCGAATTCACACTTGTTAACATTACTTAATGCAATGTGAGTAACATGTACTAACAGTGAACAACTATTATCAGTACCAAACATGAATAAATACTGTAATAAATGTATTGTTCATTGTTTGTTCCTGTTAGTAAATGCATTAACATTAATAATGCAATTATGACATCACATCATCATGAATATGAAGGAGATTTTATGCATGCTTGTGCTTATTACATGTCATTAAGTGTCATTCGCTCATATAATTTTAAATGCAAAGGTGACTTTGTTTGAGATGTCTTTGATAACTTGACATTATCAAGACAGCATAACCTATCATAAACTTAATTGTCATGAAGCCATTATAATTGTCACAATTCAATTTGTACCATTGTAATTGAGGTCAAGAAAAATAATAATGACATCATTATAAAATTCATGACACAATTATAATGACCTCATGACATGTTTCGTTGTCTTGGTAGTTTTAAGTTGTCATGACAATAACAAATCAAACAATGTCACATTTGCATTTAAAATGATATAATTGAGCTAATGACACTTAATGACAGTTGTCATAAGCTTGCATAAAATCTCATTCACATTCATAACGTCATCCAAGTCATGCCATGAGTTTCATGACAGTCTTATGAACACCCCATTCGAGTGAAGTGTTACCAAATAATTTGTTTGTCTGGCTGTTTGCAGTATTTTCTGAATTATGGAGTGATAAAAGACTCCCAGAATCCTCTCTGAAAGCCAAAATGAGATGAGAATCATGATTTTGACTTGATCCAGTGTTCAGATTTTTGAGCTAGAATATTTTATGCAGTTAAAAAAGGGATAGTTCACCCAACTTTTTAATTTCTTTCATTTACTCACTCTTGTTCCAAACCTGTTTGAAAAAAATGAACTGCCATTGATTTCCATAGTGTTTTTTGTTCCTGTTTGTTGGATGTCAGTGGCTGCTTTTTCGCCCTAAACGTCTTCAGAATATCTTGTTTTGTGTTGAACAGAAGAAAGAAATTTATAAACATTTAAAACCACTTCGGTGTGAGTAAATTGTGTGGAAATTTTCATTTTGGGGTGAACTATCCCTTTAATGAAATAATAGCTAAAGACCTTTCTTAAAGCATTTCTTAAAGCTTAATCAACTGCGCAAGCATTGCTACTGTTTTTTTTTTTTACTGTATTCACCTTAAGTGTCTTGACTAATTAATTCATCAGTGAAATTGTGATGTAGCATGTTATCAAATGAATCCTGTCACACTTTTTTGTCTTTTAGATGAAGAAGCACTTGCAGGATTTAACGAACAAGATTTCCAAAAACGGATTACAACACAATGAACTGTGAACACTCTTTTCCTCAGCATGGCAGCACTACAGTTAGTTATGATCACATATGCAGAGTTATCCCACACTGATTGGCTGAGGTTATGAAGGTAAGGTGCACAGCATTTCCACTGGGAAGTCAGACCAATTATTAAATAATGAGATTTCTTTTAACGGTACGGAGTAGTGAACAGTTCTGTGCATTCTGTTCATTATTCATGTTCTAATCATTGTGGCCAATTTTTTCGTATTTCATAATACTTGCTAAAAAATGAAGTACTGAAATGTAGCTTCCCACAAACATGTGGGTGCAAAAGAACTTGACAACAAAACCACACAAAACGGCTTGCAAAGTTTCCAATGTTAACTTTTAAGCTTCCATTTGAGCAATCTCCTAAAGCTGAGCATCTTAACATTTTACGAAAAGCTCAATTGAACTCTGCTATGAAAAACGGTGCCATCCCAATGCAGGTTTGATGTAATATCCAGATAACCTCTGTTACGAGCTAAACCTGGCAGATTGAGGACAATAGATGTGCTTTAATGGAAAAGGCTGTGGTGAAATGGAGAACCAGAAGCTAAGGTCAGACACAAAAGTAAAGCAGGTCTTGAATCAGCTGTTATATTTAGCAAACAGCATTGAGTGCAGATATTATCAACATGATTGACAGCTTTGTCCCGATTTAGACTTGAATCTTTCTGACTGTTAGATATTTTAAGATTTGTCACAAAAATTAAAACTATAGACTAATTCTATTCTATGACAATGTAATTACTCAATCGACAGAATTTTGTGATTAAAAAAAAAATCTTTTTTGTGTAAAACACATCCTGTAATCCAGTATTGTAATTCATGATCAGGAATGTGTTGTCAGTTAATAATAGGATCTCTTTTGTATAAGCCTGTGTTCTGCTCATGTCACGTCAGTCGCACATTTCATAATAAAACAAACAGACCATTTTTTGTAAGGTTTTACTCTAATGGTTGTACTATTGTTTCAAGCATTTAAAGGATGAACCATGTTAGTCACTGTTGTATCATTTTAATCAATACTGCAAAAGCCAATATAGAAATGTCAGAAAATAATATCTGGAAAATATACAGCGTGTTTCTAATGAAATATTTCAATGTGTAAATGTACAGAGCATATTGGTCACCAAAGGAAGTAGATATATTTACAGTTGTTGCATTTGAGATCTGTTTTCAGATTTTCTAGATTTTTCTAGCATGCAAATAATAAAAAAAAAACATTCATCTACAAGGTTCCACATTAAATACAATGCAGAAACATTTCATAGTGTACAGCAGTGGCTCTTTAAGCTATGGGTAAATTCAAATGGAGAACAAAAACACAACCGAGATAGAAGGTGAAATGGCCCACCTAATGAATGTGTGTGATGCAACTTTTGCTAACACTTGACGAGGGCTGGGCCGATTAACGATATTATATAGAATCGTGATAAAATTTATCTCAATACCAACGATAAGCTCTGGACTTTTTTTACTCTATATTGATCCAAGAGCCAATTACACAGCAGAAATGTGCAACAATGGGAATCTAAAAGTGTGACTAAGACTGAATTTTTGGCCATCAAAAATGTATTGGCTGAAAATATGTTAAGCTATTTAATGGACCGTCTAATTTTTGTGGCTTCAGTCATTGATGGGGTACTCTTTAACTTTAACTTATATCGAAATATATATCGTTATCGTTCAATATGGAAATTAATTATCAATATTCCATTTTTGCCATATCGCCCAGCCCTACACTTGATCCTCTAAAGCAGAAGTGTCAAACTCAGTTCCTGGAGGGCTGCAGCATTGCAGAGATTAGTTCCAGCCCTGCTTCCACACACCCACTTGTGGGTATCAAACAAGCCTAAGGGACTCAATTAGTTTGATCAGTTGTTTTTAATTATGGTTGGAACTGAACTGTGCAGAGCTGTGGCCCTCCAGGAACTGAGTTTGACATCTGTGCTTTAAAGACAATTTTTTTTGCAACTTCGTGATTGGCTCTGTTTTCAAAGATGAACTAAGAATGTGCACGTGACTCAAGGGGGTCGCGCACCAGATGCGCCATGCATTTTAGAATTCTAGACATAGGGTTCTAGCAGGGTACGCACACCGGCCCGCAAGTCGGCGCCTATCTGTGGCGCACAGCCACGACTCAGGACACCGTTCATATTTCTGCTGCACCACAGAGCACTATCTCACTAGTTTTATTTTAAATAACACGCGAATGTGCGCGTCTGGTGTGCAATACTTTTAACTGTCATGTGCGCAGCGCCGAGCGGCGCATCCGGTGTGTGACCTGCTTTAGTGTATGTGCTTTAAAAATTCAAAACAACTGCGTGATGTGGTCTTTCAGGTTTTTGAAGTTTTTAGGAAAAGCAATGCATATATTTAGTGCACAGGTTGTAAATGGTTTTAAATTTTATTGTGCACAGTATAATGCTTTGCATTAAGCATGCAGTTAGCCTGGATATATAAAATATAGCATATTTATGTACACAATTGTAGCAAAAGCAAACATTTTCACAAGTGTCCTCCAAATTTATAGCAACTCCTTGCTGATGACTTCACTGGTGTTTTGTCATGACCGTTAATCTAAGTCACCTCTATTGTTGCAAATAATAGTACGTCAAGCATGAAGGCCTCCAAAATTTGTGGTTATGCCCTTCCATTCAGCAGAGAATCGAAGTACAGAGGCAGGTGAAAATATAAATCAGGCTTAACATTTCAATTAAAAAAAAAAAAAAAGCGTTTACATCATAACACTGTTTTGTCCATTTTTTGTTGGTCTAATTAATGTCCACTGCCACCCTGCAGCCCAAGACCGGTTACTCACTGAAGCCAAGCAGGGCTGAGCCTGGTCAGTATCTAGATGGGAGACCACATGGAAAAGCTAGGTTGCTGTTGGAAGTAGTGTTAGTGAGGCCAACAGGAGGCTCTCAACGTATGGTCTGTGTGGGTCCTAATGCCCCAGTATAGTGAAGGGGAAACTATATAGTCAGTGAGCGCTGTGTTTCGGATGAGACGTTAAACCGAGGTCCTGGCACTCTGTGGTCATTAAAAATCCCATGGCACTTCTGGTAAAGAATAGGGGTGTAACCCCGGTGTCCTGGCCAATTTTCCTCCATCTGCCCTTACCGATCATATCATCCCCACCGAATTGACTCTATCACTGTCTCTCCACTCCCCCTATAGCTGGTGTGTGGTAAGCGCACTGGCGTCATTGTCCTGTGGCTGCTGTCACATCATCCAAGTGGATGCTGAACACTGGTGGTGGTGTGGAGAGACCCCCTCATGATTGTGAATCGCTTTGGGTGTGTGGCCATACACAATAACTGCGCTATATAAATACACATTACATTAAACTGTCAGTCACATCTGCTAATTGATTAATTTTACATAAATAAAAAACATCTAATTTTTGGAAAGCTGCATTTCACTTTGTATTTTGGTTGTGTGTGATGATTACTTTATAAGGTAAATAATCTTTAGAACCACTGATATATAGTGGAGCGTAAAGAGACCACTAATAAAAGCGATTATATTTTGCATTTGTCTAACATATTTCAGCATCGCAATGAGTAAAAACATTTAAGAAAAATGCCAATGAAATTCTTATCATAAAATAACTGTTCGCTGTAGTTTAGGATTTGAAAATGTGGTTAAAACCTAATCATCTTTTTTGTGGAGGTTTAAGAGAAAAGGAATAAAATTAAATCCGCAAACAATTTTGACAATAAAAAAAAAACTACATCAAGAATATTTTTACATTTAAAAAAAAAATTAAAAGTGCTGCCACATTTCCAGGTACATGGCTGCAGGTTAAATATTCTATACTAAATCTATACTCTTATCTTTTTAAAGTTTAATCATTATTAAAATCCAAATCTAAAGGTCAGAGACCAATTGAAAAAGAATCATCCTTAATTCTCTTCAGTAAAAAATACTTATATTTCTGGGCTTAAATGGAAAGAAAAATCCTCCTTATATTAAAAGACTTTGTGTGTGTGTGTGTGTGTGTGTGTGTGTGTGTGTGTGTGTGTGTGCGCGCGTGTGTGTGTGTGTTTATGTGTGTTTATGTGTTTTTATGTGAGTGTTCCTCTCCTCTTGTGCTCTAGTTCCAGCAGTCTGTCCTCTCTGCCCTGTGCATGCTGGGCACCAACCCTCTGTGCTGTCTCTGTCGCAGTGATGTCAATGTGGGCATATTTAGTGCTGGAGCCAGCCGCTGGTCACAAACACACACACAAAAACATGGATTTATTACCACAGTGTGCAAGCTTTAGTTTGTATTCTACCCTATTAAGCTCACAGGAGTGTCATTTGTTTTCTCGCTCAAAACAGACTGAACTATAGATACTCCATTTACACTACTGTTCAAAAGCTTTTAATGAAAATGAATAGATTGTTCATGAATAGATGGTTCCTAAAGTGACATGCTGTTGTTTTGAACTTTCTATTCAAAAAAATAAGTATCAAAAAAGTACCATGGTATCAACAAAGATATTAACAGCTGTTTTCAACATTAATAAAAGAAATAGTTTGAATGACTTTAACACAAGGGTATGATGGTATGTTAAAACTAAAACCAGTACTAAAATAATGACTGATATTTGAGGTAAACTTTAAACGTGCAGTATGTATGTTTGACACCCAGTGGTTGAACTAAGTATTGCACCCCTGTTTCAAAACACAAGAGCAGGTTGCCAGATTGATGACACCAACAAAGGCTGATTTGAACTTTTCTAACTAAAAGCAACGGCACACGTTAAAGGGATACTCCTTTTTTGTTCTAACCAACACCTGAAATTGATATTTTAGAAACGGCTTGTATGTCTTGCAGCTGAAAAACTGAAAACTATGACAACGATCACCTCAGGTACACCTCATGTGCTTTATTCAGTGTTCAATGCTAATAATGTGTTTGAATGCCATTTTACATGACATTTATTGCCATACTACTGAAAGCAGCAGCAGATAGCTCACCTCAGATCTTGAAAATAAAATGCATCATTTGAAATTGAACTTTAGAACTGTGATTCAGTATCTACATTAAATAATGTTAAAGAGGTTTAATATGTATTAATTAGATTATATACCTTACTATTTTGTTGGAGTGCAGTAAGGACACTATTCTGTGCTTCTGAATGGCTGTATTTAATTGTCTTTCATGTTGGGTCTGGTGCAGTCATCACAATTGCTTATCACTGCAAATCTCATCACAGAGATTTTCAAAGCAGAATATCTCAATTTATCATTGTTTTTCAGTTAAACAAGTATGTTTATTTGGCATGATTCTTAAATATCTGCAAACATATTATGGTATTGTTATGCTTTAGAAGAGTCAAAAACTTACATGCAGCACCGTTAACAAATAAAAAGTAACGCTTTAGATTATAGGGCATGTAATTAATGTCAGTGTATTTACTAACATGATCTAATGAACGATGCTTGTACAGCATTTATCAATCATAGTTTATTTACTAATGCATTTTTAACATCCAACACGGTTTGCTAATATTAACATGAATGTAACTGTATTTTCATTAACAAAAATGAACAATGAACGAAATCTTAATTAAATGATTTATTCATGTTAGTAAATACATTAACTGTGTTCCTTATTGTAATGTTACCAAAAATATATATTTGTTTTGAATGACCTGTATAATTTAAAAAAAAAAAAATGTAATTTTATTATATATTTTAGTTTCAGTTGGTGTAAAATGCTAATAAAGAAAAAAAATGTAAAAATAGAACCACTTTTGTAGAATCATGTGACACTGAAGGCTAGACTAATGGACGAATGACATTGTATATTTGAAGGTAATTCTTCAACAAAGAGTACAAGTTTGCAGCCAGATATAGAGTTTCTCTAACTGCTATTCTCTTCTATATTCTATAAGTGCGATCTAACTTTGTTTTGGTTCTTTTAACCCACCCACTGCCACTTTAGCCAATTATATTTCAGCACTACGGTTGCCTTGGTGGAAAAGCATGCATCCATGACTGAAATGTGACCTCCGGTGGACAGTAGCACACACTCCGAAATGAGGCGCAGATTCAGAGTTCCACATGAGGTGGTTATTAATTAGCAAATAATATAAATATTACGAGCGTAAACATTAGGTGAGCAGGTTACATTGTAACCTCGTGTCCTAACAACACGTTATGTGATGAGATTTGCAGCGATGAGCAATTTGGCTGTTTGCACCAGACTAAACATGACAAAAATTTAAATACAGCCATTCAGAAGCACAGAATAGCGCACTTACTGCACTCCAACGAAATGGTAAGGTTTATAATCTAATTAATACATATTTGACCTCAATTTCAGGTGTTGGTTAGAACAAAAACTTCTTTTAATATGTAAAATATTCCTTCAATCATGTCAATCACGTTGCTTTTATATAGAACACGGTTTAACACTATTTGCTTCTAATGGTCCTCAATCTGGCAACCTGCTCTTCTGTTTGTTTTGATCCAGGAATGCAATACCTAGTTCAAGCACTGGGTGTCAAACTTGCATACTGCACCTTTAACATCATAATCCTTTGAAATGATTGCTTTATTTGTCATACAGCCTGAAATTGCATTACAAATAACTTCTCCATCCTTTGAAATGTTTTTGTAGCCTTCTCTTAACCTGTAAGAGACTAATGGACGAATGACAGCGTATATTTCAATTCATCTTTATTTGTATAGCGCTTATACAATGTAGATTGTGTCAAAGCAGCTTCACATGGAAGATTATAGTGAATTGAAACAGTGTCAGTTCAGTTTTCAGAGGTAATTCTTCAACAAAGAGTATAAGTTTGCAGCCAAATCATGATAATACTATGAGAGGAATTCTGTGTACCTCTGATAGTGTGGCTTGATTCAGGACGGTCCTGCAGATCCAGCTCCATATAGTGCAGCTGTCGTTTAGATGTAGGACTGATGGGGATGTTGACATAATTCACAGAATCACCTTGAGCTCTGTCAGTGACTGTCAGTCCGGCCTCTCCTGTAAGACCACAGCAGAAACCAGATTCATACACGGATAGTAATGAGATGCTGTGATCAGATGGAGAGAGATATAGAAGAAGGGCATGTGAATTACCATACTCTCCGGCTCTGAACTGTGTCCACCTGGACAAATCACTCATCAATGCCATCTGTTCATAATTGCCTTTTGGATCTGCTGAGTAGGATGAAAGGAATGGAAATATAATTGCAAATAAGTCTTCCAACACAACACACTTGCTTGGTCTTGATTTCTGCTGCAAATCATTCAGTTGTTAATGTCATCAGTTTCTTTTTTTACTGAACACAAAGCACACAATAAAAAAGCTTATACATATATACACTCACCAACCACTTTATTAGGTACACCTTAAAAGTACCG
The DNA here is from genome assembly GCA_903798195.1 of Danio kyathit. NCBI lineage: Eukaryota > Metazoa > Chordata > Actinopteri > Cypriniformes > Danionidae > Danio > Danio kyathit. The sequence goes on from LR812519.1 coordinate 51,053,679, forward strand.
GGTTAGACTCACTTTTGCCTTCAGAACTGCCTTAATCCTTCGTGGCATAGATTCAACAAGATACTGGAAATAATCCTGAGATTTTGGTCCACATTGGCATGATAGCATCATACAGTTGCTGCAGATTTGTCGACTGCACATCCATGATGCGAATCTCCCGTTCCACCACATCCCAAAAGCTCTATTGTATTGAGAACTGGTGACTGTGGAGGCCATTTGAGTACAGTGAACTCATTGTCATGTTCAAGAAACCAGTCTTAGATGATTCGCGCTTTATGACATGGTGCGTTATCCTGCTGGAAGTAGCCATCAGAAGATAGGTAGAATGTGGTCATAAAGGCATGGACATGGTCAGCTACAAAACTCAGGTAGGCTATGGTGAAAATATCCCCCACACCATTACACCACCACCAGCCTGAACCCTTGATACAAGGCAGGATGGATCCATGCTTTCATGTTGTTGATGCCAAATTCTGACTACAATCCTAATGTTGCTGCAGATATCGAGACTCGTCAGACCAGGCAACGTTTTTCCAATCTTCTATTGTTCAATTTTGGTGAGCTTGTGCGAACTGTAGCATCAGTTTGCTGTTCTTAGCTGACAGGAGTTGCACCTGGTGTGGTTTTCTGCTGCTGTAGCCCATCTGCCTCAAGATTGGATGTGTTGTGCATTCAGAGATGCTCTTCTGCATACCTCGTTGTAACTCTCACAGGATATTTTCTCTTTTTCGGATCATTCTCTGTACACCCTAGAGATGGTTGTGCGTGAAAATCCCAGTAAATCAGCAGTTTCTGAAATACTCAGACCAGCCCATCTGGCACCAACAACCATCCCACGTTCAAAGTCACTTAAATTCTTCTGCATTCTGATGCTGGGTTTGACCTGCAGCAGATCGTCTTGACCATGTCTACATGCCTAAATGCATTGAGTTGCTGCCATGTGATTGGCTGATTAGAAATTTGCGTTAACGAGCATTTGGACAGGTGTACCTAATAAAGTGGCCGGTTAGAGTACAATATAACAAAAACATACAAATAAACGTCAACATAATAAAATATAGAGCTTACCAAAAGGGGAAAAAATACACATGACAGCATTTTTTAAATTTAGTTTTTACTTTTTAGTAAACAGAAATACAGTGCATCTGGAAAGTATTCATAGTGCTTCACTTTTTTCACATTTCTTTATGTTACAGCCTTATTCCAAAATGGATTAAATTCATTTATTTCCTCAACATTCTACACACAATACCACATAATCACAATGTGAATTTTTTTTTTTGAAATTGTTGCAAATTTATTAAAAATAAAAAACCTGAAACATCACATGTACATAAGTCTTTACTTAATACTTTGTTGATGCACCTTTGGCAGCAATTACAGCCTCAAGTCTTTTTGAATATGATGCCACAAGATTGTTGCCCATTCCTCTTTGCAGTACCTCTCAAGCTCTATCAGGTTGGATGGGAAGCGACGGTATACAGCCATTTTCAGATCTCGCCAGAGATGTTCAATAGGATTTAGGTCTGGGCTCTGGCTGGGTCACTTAAGAACATTCACAGAGTTGTTGTGAAACCACTCCATTGATATTTTGCCATTGTGCTTTAAGTCATTGTCCTGCTGGAAGATTAACCGTCGCCCCAGTCTGAGGTCAAGAGCACTCTGAAGCAGGTTTTCATTCAGCTTTGATGGCCGGCCAGCTCTAGGAAGATTCCTGGTGGGTCCAAACATCTTCCACTTACAGATGATGGAGGCCACTGTGCTCATTGGAACTTTCAGAGCAGCAGAAATCTTTCTGTAACCTTCCCCAGCCTTGTGCCTCGAGACAATCCTGTCTCTGAGGTCTACAGACAATTCCTTTGTCTTCATGCTTGGTTTGTGCTTTGACATGCACTGTCAACCCTGGGACCTTATATAGACAGGTGTATGCCTTTTCAAATCATGTTCAATCAACTGAACTTACCACAGGTAAACTCTAATTAAGCTGCTGAAACATCTCAAGAATGATCAGTGGAAACAGAATGTACCTGAGCTCAATTTAGAGCTTCACAGCAAAGGCTGAGAATACTTATGTACATGTGATTATTTTAGGTTTTTTATTTTTAATAAATTTGCAACAATTTCAAAAAATCTTTTTTCACATTGTCATTATGGGGTATTGAGTGTAGAATTTTGAGGAAATAAATGAATTTAATCCATTTTGGAATAAGGCTGGAACAAAAAAGAAATGTGGAAAAAGTGAAGCGCTATGAATACTTTCCGGATGCTCTATATGTACCCATATAAGATATACTATAAATACATTTTTAACAAACATGCACAAACAACAACAATACATATATTACAGTATTTATTCATGTTAGTAAACGCATTAACTAACATTGACTAATACAACCTTATTGTAGTGTGATCAAAACATACGTGTAATGTTCATTAAGTTTTATGAACATTATAAACGTATTAAGATAAATATTCCAAATGTATGAAATAACAATAGTTACAACAAAAAGTAGAAATAAAATAAATATAAATAAAATAATTTGACATACATAAAATAAATCCTATTTATTTGTTGCTCAATTTACTGTAAAATGCAATAAACTAAATGAAATTAGCATCTTTCATCTGTCAAAAATAAAACATTTTGAAGATTTTTAAAAGTAAAATTTTGTGTTTTTTTTTACATTTTGTGAAACTGAATAAATAGCCTTGGAGAGTAAAAGTGGCAGTGTGCCGCTTCTTTGTTATCCCAAGGCTTTTATTCTGATCAGTTGAAAAACAGATAACAGTACGATGCTCACCGTCAGTCTTTTGCTGCTCAGAACTGCTTTTCTCTTCCACCTGCAGTACGAGAAACAAAAGTGATTTTTATTCCTTTTAATCAACTGTGCCAGCCATTTCTGCATTTTGCTGTGTGTACGTGTGTATATATATAATCAAAAGTTTACAATATCACAGTTGAACTAAACACCGGCAGAAATACAATGATGAAAATCTAATCTCAAACGGATGCGTTATTTATATCTTTAAAGGAAACGTTACAACTAGTATTGACTGCCTGCACTTAAAACTCATTTCAAAACCCGAAGACATGTTTGTGGCCTCAATAAGCAGCTGAAATTTTATCACTATTGTACTGCGGTATTGAGCCACAGCGCTGAGAGTGGAATGTTTTTCAATGTGAAATATTGATCGCCCAGAGTAGGAAAACGCTTGGATTTGTTTTTTTCGTTTTGTTTACCGTTTGGTCAAAGCAGACTGTTTTTATTATAGCATATTACTGCATTCTCAGATCAACCCGAAGCATGTGGTGAGATGACAAATGCATTTAAATTCAGTCCACAAACAGGTTGTGGTTCCCTGCTGATGCATCACGCTGAAGGCTGAGCATGATCCAGAGACACAGACCACTGGAACAGTCCTCGGATTTGTGCTGGAACGCCGGATTCTGTGATTAGAGGAGCGCACGCTGGAACACTGATGCTCAATCTGCACCACACCGATCTGTTGCTGAAGTCTGATTTTGCTGGTATTCTCCTAGTCCAAATTCAAAGAACAGTTTGTCTGCTTTCAGAAAAATAAAAGATGCATTTTGACTCAAACAAAAGCTTTGTTTGCGAGTATAAGCAGAGGTGGATGTTTAATTATAATGATGACTATATTAGCACCCACTCCAGCGCACGATATTATTCCGTTTAAGTGTGTGCTGCAGTCTGGTCATCTGCTGCTTTTAATGCTTGACCTTTTTATAAAACAGAATGGTGGGGGGAGGGGATATAGAGTTTCTCTAACTGCTATTCTCTTCTATATTCTATAAGTGCGATCTAATTTTAAATTATTTTTACAATAATATCTTCATTATTAATTCTGAATCATTTATTCTGGAATCTGACTACATCAGTACAGGTTCCTAAAACCATTATACATACCTTAAAGGTGCTGTAAGTAAGTTTTTGACCCTTCTAAAGCATAAAAATATCATAATATGTTTGCAGAAATTTAAGATAATACTTGTTGATTTAAAAAACAATGATAAAGTCAGATATTCTGCTTTGAAAATGTGTGTTACGTGCTAGAACACTGTCTTTGTTTAGGTTCTTTTTACCCACCCACTGCCACTTCAGCCAATTATATTTCAGCACTACGGGTTGCCTTGGTGGAAAACCGCGTATTTCATTCATTCAGTCATGATGGCTCTCAAAGCATGTGTCTGTGACCGAAATGCGACCTCCGGTGGACAGTAGCACACACTCCGAAATGAGGCGCAAATTCAGAGTTCCACATGAGGTGGTTATTAATTATATTAAATAATATAAATATTACGAGCGTAAACATTAGGTGAGCAGGTTACATTGTAACCTCGTGTCCTAACAACACGTTACGTGAGGAGATTTGCTGCGATAAGCAGTTTGGCTGTTTGCACCAGAAAAAACATGACAAAAAATTTAGATACAGCCATTCAGAAGCACAGAATAGCGCACTTACTGCACTCCGACGAAATGGTAAGGTTTATAATCTAATTAATACATATTAACCCTCAATTTCAGGTGTTGGTTAGAACAAAAACTCATTTTAATATGGAAAATATTCCTTCTATCATGTGCCTTCTATCATGTGCAGTTTAACACGACTTGGCAACCTGCGCTTCTGTTTGTTTTGATCCAGGAATGCAATACCTAGGTCAAGCACTGGGTGTCAAACTTACATACTGCACCTTTAACATACAGTGCCTATAGAAAACCCTCATAATTCTTTAAAATGATTACTTTATTTGTCATACAGCCTGAAATTGCATTACAAATAACTTCTCCATCCTTTGAAATGTTTTTGTAGCCTTCTCTTAATCTGTGCCTTTCTACAACTTTATCCCGAAGGGTGAGTAAAGGTATAGATTTTCATAGGGTATGATGATTTATTATAGGCACTGTACGTAGAGTATTATTCAGCTTGGTAACACAAGCACTGGTTACTGACAAACAAATAAATAAGGATGCGCTGATTTATTTATTTATTTTTTAACATTATTGGCTGAAAATGGCATTTCGCTTTCAGCCTCTAGAGGAAAAAAGCTGAAAATATAGAGGCAAATAAAATGCCATTCTGCACCACATTACTTGGCGCCGTTCAGCACGCTGCTTTCACTCTCCCTCCAGCTGTCAGTGCACGGATGTGAAGAAGCTTTCAGACTAGACGCGAAAATTTCTGCACAATGAAACCCATTCATTTCAATGGCTTGCACTCCACAAGGGAGGTTTGTTGCTGCACTGACCAAAGCGCAAGAACAGCAGGGCGTACTGTCATAGCTTGGCAATGCACCTTGGTTCAAAATAGCTCAATATTCACTATGTAAATATTCCACTCATGTACACGTACACTTATCTATGCATGAACAGCAAACGCTCACCAGAAAAGAAAGGTCAGAATATTGTGCCAACAGGACATTAGGGCGCATGTCCTCCAAAGGGCTGAAAACGCAGAGCTCTTCAAAAAATGCATAGCTGTGAGCGCATCTGCAATTGTCAGAGCACTTTAAAAAATGTGGAGACAACAACAGAACAACTAGGGCTGGGCGAATAATTGAAAAGTAAACAAAATCGACATTCAGAACCTATAATCAATGTAATTTTTCCAGGTAAATTTTTTTAAATTACTTTCCCTACCACGTGTGGAGTCACGTGACCCCGCTCTGTTAAGGCTGATTTATACTTCTGCGTCGAACTGGTGGTCGCATACCCACCTCTTAACTGTACGTTCACACCGAAAGCAGCGAGAGTGTCAAAGTAGCCGGAGGTCATTCATTTTCAATGGGAGGCGGTGTCGATAAGCGGCGAGGAGCAGCGCGGCGCGTCTTTGCCGGTGTGAGTGTCGAGGAGAGTTGAAATCAAGTCAACTTTATGTTAATGAACTATGACGCAGTTCGGTGGCCAGCAATCGGAATGTAGAAGTCCACAGCTTGAGAGGAGTCCAGCGAACAGTCACTGTAAACTTTGTTTCCGACAACTGTTGCTCCCAAGGGTTTGATTATTGCGGTCGCCAGATTTCCAATTATTTATAATGTTTTGATACAGGAACATACATTAAAAAAGTTACTGGCGAGTTACTGATGTGCATTAATGTTATTTATTTATTTTTCCTTTAAAAAAAGCAGGAATCTTATGCGACAATACAAACAGTATTGCTGCTTCAGAATATTTCAGACATATGGACACATTGGATAATTAAGTGACGCAAAGCCACAACACACGCAACTTGATCTTCCATTGTGAAATGAATTTGATAACAAAAGTGTTCAACATTTTCACGCTAGAAAGCATGTTTTATGCAGGAATGTAACTGATGTGATATGCTGCAACGGCCCCTTTAAATACAAGATCAATGTAGCGAATTTTGACGCTCGCGCTGCCTTCGGTGTGAACGCACAGTAAGAAATGTAACTACACGCACGTTTGCACTACATTGACTATGATTTGAAGCTGCGGCAGAGATGCCTTAAGACGCCATATTTTTTATTACAATAAAATTATTATTTACATAAAAATATTTAATTACAGAACATTTAAGAAATGCACTGTTTTAAATAATATTTACAGGATATACAAGAGTTATTTTATTTAGGTCATCAGGGAAACGGTTTGAATTTACACTTAGTAAAAAAAACATTAGTGTTCCATTTGGGATGACACTACACTCATATACTATGCTGTTGAATGTGTACGTGCATAGTCCATAAGTGCATAGTGTATAGTGTGCCATTTGGGATGCAGCTATGGTAAATGTGCAGAGCTGGTGGTCCTCCAGGAACATGGTTGAGAAACAGTGCCCTAAATAATATGCTAGTTCTGGCTGTGTACAATAGCGCTACTGTGCTGGTAAACTGACATCTCTCAACTCATGCACTCATTAATATTTTTTATTACAATAAATATTATTTACATGAAAATATTTGTTTACAGAACATTCAAGAAACGCACTGTTTAAAATAATATTTACAGGATATACAAGAGTTATTTTATTTAGGAGATATACTGCTTATTTTCTACTTTTGGAAACAAAATTCTTTTTAATGTTATTTATTTTCACTGTTTTATAAGAAAAAAAGTGACTGTTGGTTTTAGGCAATGTGTGTTTTTAATTTCAGTTGTTCACCGTTGATGTTCAATAAATAATCAGAGATACTAGATAGTGTGTGTTTCCATCAATTATTTTAAAATAGTAAGTAATGCACCCTTCATTCAAAAATCTCTCACTTGTAATATGTGAGCATATTTACTGTACTAAACCTGTCAAGTGAACTATGAGGGCAAAAAAAATAAAATAATGAAATAAAATAATCGTTCATTAATCGTAATCAAGTAAAAATGTTCAATTAATTGAGATTTAGATTTTAGGCCTAATTGCCAAACCCTAAGAACAACAGTGGAAACATGCTAAATCAGTGTTTCTCAACCACGTTTCTGGAGGACCACCAACACTGCATGTTTTGGATGTATCTGTTGTCTGCCACACATTACAGGTCTTTCAGTCTCTGCTAATGAGCTGATGATCTGAATCAGGTGTGTTTGGTTATGGAGACATAAGGTGTGTGCCAAATCGCATACTTGTGCACTATTCTATGCCATTTTGTAGTATAAAGAGTGCAAGTAGTGCGTTCACTCTGAAAACTCTAAAAAGACTAAGTGCACTGGATGATGCACTTATTCAAGTGTGGAATGTTGGACACTTCACGCACTCAAAGGTGGCAGCTTTGCTCATGTAGCGGAAGGGGCGGAGCTTTCAGGCACTGATGTTGGATAACTTTATTTATTTTAGATTGTGAAAGCAAAATTCTCCTACGAGAGTGATTATATCGGCTCCCGATGGTGAATACGGTTATACTCATGGCAGGTACTATTCGGTAGTTTGGTCATTTATTTCACTAATTTGGCAAACCGCCAAACGTCATTTGGGAAACGGTTTGAATTTCTACTTAGTAAAAAAAACATTAGTGTTCCATTTGGGATGACACTACACTCATATACTATGCTGTTGGATATGTACAGTTGCAATCAGAATTATTAAACCCCCTTTGAATTTTTTTTTCTTTTTTTAATATTTCCCAAATGATGTTTAACAGAGCAAGGAAATTTTCACAGTATGTCTGATAATATTTTTTCTTCTGAAGAAAATCTTAATTGTTTTATTTCGGCTAGAATAAAAGCAGTTTTTAAGTTTTTAAAACCCATTTTAAGGTCAAAATTATTAGCCCCTTTAAGGTATATATTTCTTTGATAGTCTACAGAACAAACCGTTGTTATACAATAACTTGCCTAATTACCCTAACTTGCCTAGTTAAGCCTTTAAATGTCACTTTAAGCTGCATAGAAGTGTCTTGAAAAATATCTAGTAAAATATTATCTACTGTCATTATGGCAAAGATAAAAATAAATCAGTTATTAGAAATGAGTTATTAAAACTATTATGTTTAGAAATGTGTTAAAAAATATTCTCTCCCTTAAACAAAAATTAGGAAAAAAATAAAAAGGGGGGCTAATAATTCAAGGGGGTTTAATAATTCTGATTGCAACTGTAAGTGCATAAGTGCATAGTGTATAGTGTGCCATTTGGGACGCAGCTATGGAAAATGTGCAGAGCTGGTGGTCCTCCAGGAACATGGTTGAGAAACACTGCCCTAAATAATATGCTAGTTCTGGCTGTGTACAATAGCGCTACTGTGCTGGTAAACTGACACCTCTCGACTCATTCACTCTCAATTAAGTTTTATTTTCTATAAAATGTGGTTATTTTATTGGCTTGTTTTTAGCTTTTTTATAATCTTAAAGGTCCACAAATTAATAATTTAGCAAATAATTCAATTACTGATGTCCATGTAAACACAGTCACTGTCTTTCTCCCCTGCGTCTGTGTTTGTTTTGCCTCAGTGTGCATCAGTGTGTGCCCAAACGGAAACTCCCATTTTTATGCAAAACCTTCCTTCTTTCCCTCCCCTGACACACCCACCTAAAGCGAGCTGGACACACCCACTTTTCTGACTTTTTTCAAACTAGAGGTGTGAAAACACCCTGCTGAGACAGGGGGGTTTCGTGGCCCTTTAAGTTATTAAAATACGAAAAAGGTTATTATTACAAAAATGACTTAATAATTTTTTAATAAAATAATGATTACAAAGCATATTGTTTTCAGTTTTCGGCCAAGTTCATTAGGAATTTCTAGTTTCGCCTAATTTTTTATTTTTATTTTGGTGCATCCCTAAAAATAAATATATCAATAAATCAACATAAAAACTATTTTGAAATTACCTTTCGTCCGCCACAGTCAGGACAGATGATGGGTTGTAAGCGTGTTGTGATGGGACCTTCAGGTGGCATTGCTTCTACTCCACAAGAGTTCAATCTCCTCGGGACAGTCTGTCTTATGACATCGTCTGCAGGGACACTCTCCGCTCCACATTCAGACTCTCTGTCCTGGACCACGCCAGTGGAATACTGTTCCTGATTGTGTTGTAGGAACCTGCGAGGGACGTCGTAATGCTGCAGAAGTGAACTTGTGTATACGTTGGCCTGTGTTTGATCAGCCTCTCGGAGAGAACACACACATGGGTTGTCCTCAGGAATCAGGGTAACTGTCCTTACTGAATTGAGTTTTTGAGGAAGACTTGTTAAGGATCCAAACTCATCAGTCTCTCCATGGCCAATATCCATGCTCCCAGTGTAGGAGGAGAAGCTTCCAGAATATGAGGAGTGGCTTCCGGTGGCGATGCCGCTGTCTGTGGAGCTCTGCCGGCCTGCCTCCTGAAGGCCTCTAGGGTGAGGGGGTTTGGACGGGGGCCGAAGCCCACCCATCATTACTCCATATATACGCTCGTCACTGGACGTACTGACTGAACAGGCTGTACTCTTACATCCTGTAACCAATAAATGAGATGATGATGGTGGTGGGGGTGGTGGTTCAACAGGGGTGGGGTGTCTGACTGGCTCCGGCCAGATCGCCAGGCGGCTGCCCAGGCTGTTATCAGAATGGCTGGCCTCAGAGGACGAGCTGGAGATACTTCGATCATCTCCTGCCAAAGAGGCGCCATAACTGAAGGTGGAGGCTGTGGAATTATGATAGAGAGAGACAGAGAGGTTAACAAATCACTGCTTAGAGTCCTCTGTCAGTACTGTCTGTGCATTTCTAAAATATACAGTATAAGTGATAATGACTTGAGTTATTGTGATGTTCAGTTAGTTATTGGTGGAGCATAAAGAAGAGTTATAGAATAATCTTTATTTGGCTCTGTTAAAGACATGTGATGACAGGAACACACTGAACTTATTATCTTTAATTTCAAGTATCATTTATATGTTCAAATATTTTTGGACCTGAAAACCAACACTGCCAGTTTCATGTCTTTTGTATAATTTTTTGGGCTTTCTTATGAATGAAGTGTTGGTTTTAAGAAACTTTTATGACTATACAGTCATTTACTTCTTTTTAAACATTCCACTTTGATTTTCTATTTACTGTATATCAAGTGGCTGCACTTTTATAAGTGTTAGCAGATCAAGCTTTCTGTATGTACTTTTAAAATGTTTATGTCAAAAGGATATAGTTTTTAAAAGTCTCTGTATGTATAATAGAGACACAACGATTAATCGGTTTTACTATTAACCGTGCTTTAATTCGTCATGGTTAATTAATCGTAAAGGCTTTTCAACACCACGTTTCTATACGAAACTAAACTACAGAAACTAAACAAAGATATGGCACTGTGCACTAGTTTAAATTGCTGAGCTTGTACACAATACGCACACACACTGTGGCTGATTTTAACTATGGCTGAGGCTATTAACTATGACATTAACATTATAGCAATATGATTTGTTCATATTCATATTTATATTACACTTTCATAATAAATATTTTGCACATATTGACATCAATATACATGTATTAGAAAAACAAGTTTTTGAAACAGTAAGATACAGTGCATCCGGAAAGTATTCTTAGCGCTTCACTTTTTCCACTTTTTTTAATGTTCCAGCCTTATTCCAAAATGGATTAAATTCATTAATTTCCTCAAAATTCTACACTCAATACCCCATAATGACAATGTGAAAAAAGATTTTTTGAAATTGTTGCAAATTTATTAAAAATAAAAAAACCTGAAAAATCACATGTACATAAGTATTCACAGCCTTTGCTGTGAAGCTCTAAATTGAGCTCAGGTACATTCTGTTTCCACTGATCATTCTTGAGATGTTTCAGCAGCTTAATTGGAGTTCACCTGTGGTAAGTTCAGTTGATTGGACATGATTTGAAAAGGCATACACCTGTCTATATAAGTTCCCAGGGTTGACAGTGCATGTCAAGGCACAAACCAAGCATGAAGACAAAGGAATTGCCTGTAGACCTCCAAGACAGGATTGTCTCGAGGCACAAGGCTGGGGAAGGTTACAGAAAATTTTTTACTGCTCTGAAAGTTCCAATGAGCACAGTGGCCTCCATCATCCGTAAGTGGAAGATGTTTGGAACCACCAGGACTCTTCCTAGAGCTGGCCGGCCATCTAAGCCAAGTGATCGGAGGAGAAGAGCCTTAGTCAGGGAGGTGATCAATAACCCGATGGTCACTCAGTCTGAGCTTAAGCGTTCTTCTGTGGAGAGAGGAGAACCTTACAGAAGGACAACCATCTGTGCAGCAATCCACCAATCAGGCCTGTATGGTAGAGTGGCCAGACGTGAGCCACTCCCCGCCTGGAATTTGCCAAAAGGCATCTGAAGGACTCTCAGACCATAAGAAACAAAATTCTCTGGTCTGATGAGACTAAGATTGAACTTTGGAGTGAATGCCAGCCGTTTGGAGAAAACCAGGCAGCGCTCATCACCAGGCTAATACCATCCCTACAGTGAAGCATGGTGGTGGCAGCATCATGCTGTGGGGATGTTTTTCAGCAGCAGGAACTGGAGGACTAGTCAGGATAGAGGGAAAAATGAATGCAGCAATGTACAGAGACATCCTGACTAAAAAACCTGCTTCAGAGTGCTCTTGACCTCATGCGACGGTTCATCTTCCAGCAGGACAATGACCCAAAGCACACCGCCAAAATATCAATGGAGTGGCTTCACAACAACTCGGTGAATGTCCTTAAGTGGCCCAGCCAGAGCCCAGACCTAAATCCTATTGAACTTCTTTGGAGAGATCTGAAAATGGCTGTATACCGTCGCTTCCCATCCAACCTGATAGAGCTTGAAAGGTACTGCAAAGAGGAATGGGCAAAAATTCCCAAAGACAGGTGTGCCAAGCTTGTGGCATCATATTCAAAAAGACTTGAGGCTGTAATTGCTGCCAAAGGTGCATCAACAAAGTATTGAGCAGAATACTTTTGTACATGTGATTTTTCAGGTTTATTTTTAATAGATTTGCTACAATTTCAAAAAATATTTTTTCACATTGTCATTATGGGGTATTGTGTGTAGAATTTTGAGGAAATAAATGAATTTAATTCATTTTGGAATAAGGCTGTAACATTAAAAAATGTGAAAAAAGTAAAGCGATATGAATACTTTCCGGATGCTCTGTAAAGTTCTATAAATCACATCCGAGCCTCAATTATGAAATGTGACCCTAGAGATATGCATACAGAACAGAAATCCATAACAATGTTTGACGTTTTGAACAGCTTTGCGCTACATCAGGCTATACGCAGACATGCATGCAATTCTCACCACACACAAAGGATTTATACATTGCCTGGTGACCTTTTTATATCTACAACACAGCTTAGCGTTTAAAATGATATATTGTCTATGGTTGGCCATGTCATTTAATAATACAAAAACTGTGTAATGTGCTTCCAGTAATTTTTTCTGTTATTTTATGCATTTTTAGATGATTGTATAAATTAAGCTCCAAGTTTGTAATCTATACTGATACAGTGATATATGTACTGTATATAATAAACACATTGTCCTTGCAGTTTGAACACTTTTTTCTGCCCTCTGAACAGAAACTTTGAAGATTTTGAAAATCTGATGATAGTGTCTAGGCTTTCATGCTTTTTACTGTGCTCTCTTTCTTCTTGTCCATTATTAACTCATGCATATCCTCAATATAAATTTAGTTTTATTTATTATTGCTGACAAGAATAAATAAATCAATTCCTTCAGAATAAATTTCTGGGATTTGACTGTACATTATAATCCCTTACAAAACCCTGGCCTCTGACATATTAATTTCAATAACAAAAAGTGACTTCAATTTCCATCTAGGATTGACTGACTTTATACGATAGCTTTTATGATCTTTTGTTGTGCTTTGTATAGTCTTTTGGGATCTTGACAAAGACTAAGAACTGTTTTTTAAATGCAAATGAACTACTTAAAGATTCTTCAAAACATTTGGATGAAAAAATAACATTAAGAAGAGAGAATTATAACAGAATTTACATTAACTGCATTTTCACCGTTTGAAATAAGTACATTCCTTTAGGTGAACATTTGGCTAATGATTTTTGAATTACCTGCACTGCTGTGGTGACTACAAATGGACAGCATGCTGAGTCTTTTCTCCAGCTCACTGGCCTCCTGGCTAATCCGGTCTTCTATAGACGACGGGTTAGCATTGGGGTCTATGGAAACAGAATTTCATTACATTTGAATTAAACCAATACAGTGAGTGTTCATCATTCATACTGTACACACGTGCATCGACATATATCCTTACGGTCACACACAAAGCACCAGACAGCACTGATTCGTCTCTGAGCATTAAGTCGTGTACGATCCATCACTGTTATATCACTGTCTCTGCTGGTAGAATTACCGGAGCCACTAGCCACATTTATCAATTTCCACTGGAACATCACAGACGCGGCCTCACAGCAATAATCTCTCGCATAATGTGGATCCAGACTCACACACGAGACGCTTTGAGACCTCCTTTTGAATTTGCCAGTAGGTTTGGTAATCATTCTCTCACACAATAGAATAAATCAGGACACCAAACACAAAACGCTCAAATTAGACAATAAGTCAGTCAGGGGAGAACTAGTAAATAAAAGCCTCTGGAAAACTGGAACAGAATGTACAATAGAAAAGTTGTTATGGAGGCATTCTTACTTTGCACGGTTTAGCTGTACTGTAGATATTTTTGGCATCTAATTAGCATGGAAAGTCAATTTCAAGCTGGTCTAAAGTAGCGCAAAAAGCTTTCAAGCAATGCCAGTGGCAGCAAATAGACTGAAAAATCAATACCACACAAGCAAAAACAAACTGCATATTGTTTTTCTGTTGCATTCCTATAAATAAATAAAGTGTGTAGCTTCTGTGTTAAAATATGTTATATTATATCTATGTGTGAATAATTAAATGTTCAGTAATATACACTCACCGGCCACTTTATTAGGTACACCTTACCAGTACGGGGTTAGACCCCTTTTTGCCTTTAGAACTGCCTTAATCCGTCATGGCATAGATTCAACAAGATACTGGAAATATTCCTCAGAGATTTTAATCCACATTTGCATGATAGCTTTATGCAGTTGCTGCAGATTTGTCGGCTGCACATCCATGATGCTAATCTCCCATTCTACCACATCACAAATGTGCTCTATTGGATTGAGCTCTGGTGACTGTGGAGGCCATTTGAGTACAGTGAACTCTTATTCATGTTCAAGAAACCAGTCTGAGATGATTCGCGCTTTATGGTGGTCATAAAGGGATGGACATGGTCAGCAACAATACTCAGGCTGTTGCATTGACATGATGCTCAATGGGTACTAATGGGCCCAAAGTGTGCCAAGAAAATATCCCCCACACCATTACACCCTCACCACCAGGCTGAACCGTTGATACAAGGCAGGATGGATCCATGCTTTCATGTTGTTGACGCCAAATTCTGACCTTACCATCCTAATGTCGCAGCAGAAATCGAGACTCATCAAACCAGGCAACGTTTTTCCAATCTTCTATTGTTTAATTTTGATGAGCCTGTGCCAATTGTAGCCTCAGTTTCATGTTCCTAGCTGACAGGAGTGGCACCAGGTGTGGTCTTCTGCTCCTGTAGCCCATCTGCCTCAAGGTTGGACGTGTTGTGCATTCAGAGATGCTCTTCTGTTTACCTCGGTTGTAACGAGTGGTTATTTGATTTACTGATGCCTTTCTATCAACTCAAATCAGTCTGGCCATTCTCCTCTGACCTCTGGCATCAACAAGTTATTTGCGCCCACAGAACTGCTGCTTACTGGATATTTTTTCTTTTTCGGACCATTCTCTGTACACCCTAGAGATGGTTGTGCGTGAAAATCCCAGTAGATCAGCAGTTTCTGAAATACTCAGACCAGCCCGTCTGGCACCAACAACCATGCCACTTTCAAAGTCACTTCAATCCCCTTTCTTCCCCATTCTGATGCTCAGTTTGAACTGCAGCAGATCGTCTTGACCATGTCTACATGCCTAAATGCATTGAGTTGCTGCCATGGCTGACTGTGTACCTAATAAAGTGGCCGGTGAATGTACTTTTTTTTTTTGCTTGCACAGATAAAAAGCAGTGCTGTATAAAATAAAAATCTGATTATTTACAGGGTTTCATCCTCAGCCTTTTTTCTGCTTTTTTATTCTGCAGAATATATAAAAACAAATTGACTGATTGACAGAAGCTGATTTTGCAATCAATACCCTGCACATCTTATTTATTACTGGCATTATGAACTCATGCTCAACCTTTATTGAATGTCAAAGGTGAAGTGCACGTAATTAATGACATTTAATCACAGCTAGAACAACTGTCCTGACATCTCAGTATGATGGAAGACTGACAAGAACTTAATGTAATGTAACATCGCATGAATCAGAGAATTCTGTGAATGTGTTAATGTGTAAATACTAAAGTAAACAAATTTTGATTTATACATTTACTGTTTCAGAAAGCAATCAAAGACAATGGTGAAATTTGAGGGCCAAGCATTACTGGAAAACATTTTTCGCCATGATTGCAAGCAATTTTCATTATCAAAAATGCTCAAAATGATTATGTTTGTTGTTGGTCCACAGAGAAATATCTTTATTAAAATATCTTTGAAGGCACAGAAACATGATTCTGCCTCGGACTCTTTTCCTTGTCATTTCTGAGTTACAAAAACAAACTTTAAATGTTGCAGTTTTGAGTTTATATCTCACTTTTTTTAATCTGAGATTCTGTATTTACATTATATGGTCTCAGAATTGTGACTTTATTTCTTGCAATTGTCTGTTTTTAGCAGTTCCACAATTCTGGCTTTCTTTTACGCAGTTCTGACATTATGTCTAACAATTAAGGGTGCACTGAATTTTTGGCTGTGAAAAAGGTTTAGCTTAATGTACAGTAAATGGTCTAGAATAAATCTGATGGCTCAATTCTATGGTTTATAGAGCATACTGTAGACTTTGAAGAATGATGATACATTTAATTTTTTATGAATATTTAAAAATATTTTAATTTAAAATTTATTTTTAATATTTTAAAGGCTAATTCAACAAAACAACTCAAATATGCCAAATGTTGTAATAATTTTTGGCCACTGTATATTTTCTATTATGTTACTGTCAATAAAAGTGGTGATTTTATTGGATTAAGTTTTTTTTTTATATATAGATAAATAGTAATTACATTTTTTCTCAAATTTACATTTGCACAACAGTCAATGCATTTCTCAAAACAATTAGTCATTTGTGCACATCATAGTAGCAGTTTGTCATTCCTTTAAACAAATTGCAAATGCTTTTGGACATGCATCAATTGCTTTCATACAACTCTCTGCTGTTTTATAACATTATCATTTGCTTATGTCATGTCAGTCAAAATTAACTAAACTTGTGGATGCTGAATAGTCATTTCATATAAAACTAATAGTCCTCATTTCATTACTTGAGTCATTACATACAAAAATGTTGAACTAGTTGTCAAAATCTGTCTTGCAAATTTTATTTAAAAAAATGTTAAATCTTTTTTTTCTGAAAATGTCTCCTAAATGGAACAATTTGATGAATGATTTACAGACATGTATATGTTGTAGGTTCAGTTCCAATATGTACTGCAATATTGTTTACAGTTGTGCACAGCTCTACCCAAAGGGAGTTTATGTTTGTTGTAAATAAGGCTGTGTTTATTCTTTTCTACAATGCTGTGAATAAATAAGAATTGTAAAGAGCAAATGCAGTAAAAATGTGAAACATACATATTCAGTGTCTTGTACTCAGATACCTCACTAAATGCAGTGATGTCTAACTTTACTGTAGTTTTCAAATGGTTGTGCAAATAGTATATAATGCTGTCTTGAGCATTTTCAGGAAGTGTCACCAAAATCTGACTTTTTTGCATTGGAAAAAATTAGAGTAAAGTGTCATAATGAAAACATGACAAAGCCATTTGACTATCTTGTTCATAAACAATGGCGTCAGGACTTTTCATCTTGATGACACTGACACTTTCATTGACATCAATACTTGCTTTTGAGGAACGAGCTATCCATTTTGAGCAAGTGACACGTTTTTGCATGTTATCCACTAGGTTTTGCAGTTTGCACTAATTGTTTTGAGAAATGCATTAACTGTTGTGCAAATGAAAATAGTGTTGTGAGAAATGCACCAAAGCCACTGAGAAAAACTGTATATAGACACACAAACATGACAGACAGACTTACAGACATACAAGGCAAACCTCTCAGACATGAGTGTAGGTGTGTGTGTGAGAGAGAGCAGGTGTCTGTGTGTGCGTGTTTTTGAGGCTGTCTGGGATTAACGGATTTAGTAGTGGTCTTGACTCATGTAGTGCCCCGAGTGAGATCAAACAGTAGCCCATCCTCTACCCCAATTATAGTTGTACTAATTACACATATTGCCTCATATTACAATAAAATAAATGATAGATAGATAGATATGTAGGTAGGCAAGCAAGCAAGCAAACAAGCAGATAGATAGATAGATAGATAGATAGATAGATAGATAGATAGATAGATAGATAGATAGATAGATAGATAGATAGATAGATAGATAGATAGATAGATAGATAGATAGATAGATAGATAGATAGATATATAGATAGAGTAGATTTACTTACACAGAAATATCTGAAAAATAATAAATATTGCACAGGAAGGCTAATCATTTTGCCCTCAACTGTACATACATACACATATACATACATACATTTTAAAAATCATGATTCAAGCCTCCTTACAATATCAATGTAATGAAGGGAAAATAAATAGCACCCATCAAAAAAAAAGTCCTCAGAGCATAAATCACCTCTGTAAATGGGTCTATGTAAATAGGTAGTAATTTAGCATACACCTGTTATCCTGAGCAACACTACATTTATTAGAAGGAACTGCCACAGAGCAGCCTTGGTATAACATTGCTGCTTCATGGATCAATCTTGGGGTTGAGCTCTGATAATGATTCACAAAAAAAGCCTTCAGGCCACACATCCTACTTTTATGTTGCTGACCACGTGTCAGCTCTCTGCAGGTTTCTATTCTCACTGCTTTTGCCACTGTGCAACCTTTCAGCCAGACCTGATCGTTTTATCTCAATATCACTGGCTCAGCAGCTCAATGAAACGATTCTCTGAGTGTCATTGTGGCAGTTTGATCTATAAAATGATATCTCATACTCATTACGGTTTAATATACTATTATGCTTACATGCTAAATCTATCTTAGATCGATCAATAAACTAAATGTGAATCTTGCATTGATTTTTAGGACAATAATTCAGTATTCGGGAAGTCGTGTTAGGTTCCATTAAAATGATAAGTACCACATGGATATTGTTATGCTCTGTCGAGATGGAGCCACTAAATGCATGAATTTAAAAAGGGATCGCCATTACAAAGTAAGACTCATTAGAGTTAATTAAAGCTAATGAATATGACTAACTCCAGCACCCTGTTACTGCTAGATGTAGAAATCTGCTAGTAATAAAAAGATCTAATTTTTAACCACTCATAATGGTGACACAACACATTATTACACAGCACTATTATTACATTTTCTACTAGTTTGAATAAAAAGTAAATCCACTGTAAATAAATTACTTATAAATGCAGTTTTAGAATGATTGTTAATTCTATGTTCTCTTAATAACCCCAAAATTAACACAATATTCAATTGCTAATTTCAGCATAATTATTTACCCCTTCAAATCATTCTTTCATTCGTTTTAATCCTTTATTTATCAGGGCTCGCCACAGCGAATAACCCGCAAACTATTCTGGCATACGTTTCATGCAGCAGATGCGCTTCCTACGGTGGCCGAGAGAGCTTAACTGCAGTTTAGGAAAACACATGCAATTACAAAAAACACCAGAAAATTAAGAAAAGATCTTCATCACTTTGTCAGCACATGTGCTGCCAATGCTTACAATGCAAACACAGTTTTAAAAAACACGCTGCATTTTTACAACGCAAACAATTAATAAAACGCGCTGCAATTTCTCACAACACAAACATTTTACGATAACGCGCTGCATTTTCTCACAACACAACGAAAATGTTTCAAGGAGACCCTAAAATGTGACAGACCCGGCTATTTAGGCTATAGTTATTTAGGCTAATAAATACTAAAGACAAGGGAATCGGGATATTAAAATAAGTGAAGTTTTATAAACTAATTTTGAGAGGAGCATGTGATAAGATTGAGCATGAATGGCTGCACATCTGTAATCAGTAATAATCCAATCAGAGTGATCCAAACTTACAATAAATGGATTGCTTTTTCCTTACTGCTCTATCTTCGTTTTGGAAAAATCGCCCCTTCCACCCTATTTCCTCATTTTCGTCTCTTTTCTAAGGGGAGCTCTCGAGACCTATCTGATCTCGGATCCCCTTATATGCCTATTGACCAGGCGGGAGCCTTGGGCTCAAGTATCTCAAACCTGCTATTAACGCCAAGCATATCTAAGGGGGATCTCTTGAAACAAACAAAAACTCACCTTTCAAAGATCACCTACAACTTCACTGAGCAATAGTAACGTTTTAGAGTCCCCTTTAAACTTTTCCATTGTGTTCTGACGTTTTTGTGTTGTGAGAAAATTCTGCACGTTTTTCATAAATTGTTTGCGTTGTGAGAAAATGCAGTGCTGGGCGACACGGTGGCACAGTGGGTAGTACGTTCGCCTCACAGCAAGTAGGTCGCTGGTTCGCTGGGTCAGTTGGCGTTTTTGTGTGGAGTATTCCTGTTCTCCCCGTGCTCGTGTGGGTTTCCTCTGGGTGCTCCGGTTTCCACCACAAGTCCAAAGACATGCGGTATAAGTGAAATGGGTAGGCTAAATTGTCCGTAGTGTATGTGTGTGAATGAGTGTGTATGGGTGTTTCCCAGTGATGGGTGGTGGCTGTAAGGGCAGCCGCTGCGTAAAACATGTGCTGGATAAGTTGGCGATTCATTCTGCTGTGGCGACCCCATCGTAAATTCGTGCCATCGTGCCTTGTGAGAAAATGCAGCGCATTTTCATAAATTGTTTGTGATGTGAGAAAATGTAGCGCGTTTTTGTAAATTGTTTGCCTTGTGAGAAAATGCAGCGCGTTTTAAGAAATTGTTTGCTTTATGAGATAAGCAGCGAGTTTTCATAAATTGTTTGCCCTGTGAGGAAATGCAGTGCATTTTCGTAAATTGTTTGTGATGTGAGAAAATGCAGCGCGTTTACGTAAATTGTTTGCCCTGTGAGGAAATGCAGCGCATTTACGTAAATTGTTTGTGATGTGAGAAAATGCAGAGCGTTTTCGTAAATTGTTTGCCCTGTGAGGAAATGCAGCTCATTTAGTAAATTGTTTACGTTGTGAGAAAATGCAGTGCATTTTCTTTTTTAAACTGTGTTTGAGTTGTGACGATTAGCAGCACGTGTGCTGTCAAACGAATGAAAATCTTTTTACAATTTGCTGGTGTTTTTTGTAATTGCACGTGTTTTTGTTTTTTTTCAAATTGCAGCATGTTAAGCTCTCTCAGCCACCGTACCTTCCAGCCACAATCCAGTACTGGGAAACACCCATACACTCTCACATTAACACTCATAAACTCAGGCCCATTTAGTTCATCCAATTCACCTATAGTGCATGTCTTTGGGCTGTGGGGGAAACCGGAGCACCCGGAGGAAACCCATGTAAATACGAGGAGAACTTGCAAACTCTGCACAGAAATGCCAATTGGCTCAGCTGAGACTCGAACCAGCAACCTTCTTGCTCTGAGGCGACAGTGCTAACCACTGAGCCACTGTGCCACCTCTTTAAATAATAATACTTATAATAATATTAATACATTTATTGTGTTTAGGAACTTTAAATGATGCATTTAATTTTTTACATGTAAAAATTCTTAATCAGCACAGCTGTGCTAACTAAAACACATTTAACAGATTTGAAAATGTTAGCATATTTTAGTTTAAATTGTAATACATTTAAAAATAAAATATTGCTTGCAAAAAATGTTGTTAAATGAACTGAACTTTTCTAGCCATTTCATGGTTCATCATTCAAACTGACA
This sequence comes from Danio kyathit, assembly GCA_903798195.1. Taxonomy (NCBI): domain Eukaryota; kingdom Metazoa; phylum Chordata; class Actinopteri; order Cypriniformes; family Danionidae; genus Danio; species Danio kyathit. The sequence continues at coordinate 51,075,168 of LR812519.1, forward strand.
AAAATATAAATTTAAACTTTGTAAAGATAAATAAACAAAAAATATTTGTTGAAAATAATTAATTTGTTGATTAATTGATTAAAATGAACATTTGTTCAAAATGTAAAAAACATTTGTTGTCATTGACATGACTTGTCATATTTTTATGGTGTTGAAAACAGAACAGTTTTGAATAGTTTTGTATGGTTTCCATCATCCCGTTGTGTTAAATATTTATTGGTGTCATTGTCACATGATATGACATGGTAAATGACTACTGTAATAAATGACTACATTTGGATGCAAACTTATAATGCAACTATATAAGATTTTTGGCAATAGTTTGATTAAACTTTACCCTATATAAAGTTAACACTTTGATTAATCTAATAAGCAGGCAAATAAATACCTCAATGACATTCAAAAATCTATGCTCAACATGCAAATGTGCTTGAATGTTCACAGAACTTCATGAACAAAAAAGTTTTCTCTTCACTCTAAATCACTAATCAGTCAAAACTCACTGTGCAGTCTTGATTTTCATCTAGAAACCAATACAGTTCAATTAATGAGCATCGCTGTTCACTGAACATTACTGTGTAAAATAAAGGTCTAAATAAATGTGTTTGGCAATTATTGAAGGTAGAATAAAACAGTGTTAAGTAATCATCGGTTATGTATAACAATGCTTTTCAGAAATAGTCATAATAATGTAAGTTATCTTAACTCTCTTTATTGGAAATATTCAAATTGCTGAACACGCAAACACAGCCAATGGTGTGTTTATATCCAATGAGAAAATGCTTTGTTTAATTATTCATGACAGCATGTGTTGATTTGGTGAGGACTAAGACATCAGAGACATTCAGAAGTCTGTTTCTGCATGCGGCGACATGGTGGCTCAGTGATCAGCACTGTCGCCTCACAGCAAGAAGGTTGCTGGTTCGAGTCCCGGCTGGGTCAGTTGGCATTTCTGTGTGGAGTTTGCATATTATCCCCTTGTTCACGTGGGTTTCCTCCGGGTGCTCAGGTACGCTATAGGTGAATTGGAGAGTGTATGGGTGTTTCCCAGTACTGGGTTGAAGCTGGAAAGGCATCCGCTGTGTAAAACACATGCTGGATAAGTTGGTGGTTCATTTCACTGTGGGGACCCCTGATAAATAAAGGGACTAAGCCAAAGGAAAATGAATGAATGAGTTTTGTGCATGTTTTGTGGCTTTTAACCGAATAATAGCAAAATATCTCAGATCTTTATGGCTCTTTAAAAGCAGCAAAATAAAAGCATTCAATTTATAAATTAAGAAGACAATTATCTCTTGAGGTTATTATCTTATGAGACCCTTAATAACATGCTTTTAATGCCTAGCCTCATTTCTGTAGTGATATGTAAAACTGTACTGTGAGTTCTAAGAGAAACATTAAATAATGCAATGCATTTTTAAACATAGAACTCTGAAATATTACAGTTCAGCTAATAATTTATTTATCTTGTTTACTTTAATTTAACATTTTTTGCAAAGTGTATGTCTACTGTCATAAATCAGAGTAATGCAAATAAGGAGGTTTTAATAAGAGTAAAGGAACCCAATAAACAATCCTAAAGGGCACCTACAATGATCCAAAATATGATCTAAACCCCTCCTATTTTGAGGCCCACCACAACTTGACGTACTGTAGGAGTGCGTTTTCCCCGCCCACCAAATTGATTGACAGCCACATATTAACATGTATCCATAATAACGCGTATATATCAACAAGACAGGATGTGCACAAAGCAACTGGGATTAAAAGATCTGTTCAGCACTCTGTGATCATCAATCATCATCAAATGTGATCAAGAATGAGTTTTACAAGTTTAAAACGTTTTTAAAACAGTGCATGTTTGTAATGAATTACAGCGATTTTACCGTTTTTATCAACACAGCTGCATGCCAGTACAGTTAGAAAAGAAGATGCTTCAATCCCGGTTTGTGGGTTTATTTTGTACATTAACATAACAGATATCCATACAGCAGTGGATATTAACGTGTATTCTGTCACATTTGCAGTGCAAAAACAGTGCAAAGTTAAACGCACACAGTGTGTGGGTGGGTGTGTCTGTGTTTGCGTATACTTTGTAACGAAATTGTGTGTGACTCATTGAAAGGCTTGAATTAACTCCACAACAAAAACATTTTTTACAAACGTTACATGAGACCTGCTTCCTTCATGTCTGTCACTGTGCTGTTTATCTGACGCAGCCGAGGTGGAGATTGAGGCACACTCTAACAGGCACATGGGAATGGTGGGTGGGTAAAACAAGCATTAAAGGCACAGGCCACAAAAACAGCTACAAGATGCTCAGAGCTGAAAATTCCTTAAACTTCTGAAAGGTATAATAAATAATCTGATGTGTGTTTTGAGTTGAAACTGAAAAAGGGGTAAAATCTGTGCTTTTTAAATGAAAAATAAAAGGCTAATAACAAATATTATTATCATTATTGTTATCATCTATGATTGAGATTGTCAAGTGTCTTCTCTCTCTCTCTCTCTCTCACTCTTTATTTTTCTCTGAACTCTCATGTTCTGCTCAGAAATGAAATATTTGCAGTCCCAAAGACTCCAATTATGTACGCATATATATAATTGGAGTCTCAAGGGACTCCAAACATAAAACCTGTACATTAATTCGGAGCAGAACATGAGAATTCAGGGAGAAACAAAGAGAGAGGGGAAACTTGACAGCACATATCAATCATATACGGTGCTCAGACGCAGACATGCACAAACAGCTGACAGCTCACACACATCAAGCTAATGAGGCTAGCATTAGCAACTCCGACATCTCTGAACTGAGCTCTTACATCACACACCTCCACAAATATGAACTCACCTGGCAGGACTGGCCGCAGTCCAAACGGCCCTCTGCTTGGCGAAATGCCACGAACGATGCAATCCACCAAAAAACTGATCTGTTCTCCATCTGCACACGCAAGAAAGAAAACACCGGCCCCTGCAGAGACAGACAGGAGAGAAATAGCTTCTTAACAACTCGAGGCTTGTTTTATTCAAACAGCCTAATGCACCATTTGGAATTCAGATTGATATTAATAGCCCATAGCACTGAATAGCAGATTAATTTCAGTAACGACCACAATAGCGGTCACAGGATTACAAATGAGGGAATGTCAAGTCATTTCTCTGAGCAGACAGGAACATTCACATTTCACTGATTCAGAATGAATGAATTACTACATCAAGACAACGGAGCCATGAGAAACCCAGAGTACAAATATCACAAAGTGCAGGATTACACTGTAAAAAAAATCTGTAATTTTATGGTTTATTTCCGGCAGCTGGGGTGCCGGAAATAAACTGTAAAATAACGGCTGTCAAATTACAGAAATTTACAGTAAAATAACGAACATTAAATTACAGAAATTTACTGTAAAATAACGAACATTAAAATACAGAAATTTACTGTAAAATAATGAACATTCAATTACATAAATTTACTGTAAAATAACGGACATTAAATTACAGAAATTTACTGTAAAATAACGAACATTAAATTACAGAAATTTACTGTAAAATAACAGACGGTAAACTACAGAAATTTACCATAAAATAACAGACAGTAAATTACAGAAATTTACTGTAAAATAATGAACATTAAATTACAGAAATTTACTGTAAAATAACGGACATTAAATTACAGAAATTTACTGTAAAATAACGGACATTAAATTACAGAAATTTACTGTAAAATAACGAACATTAAATTACAGAAATTTACTGTAAAATAACGAACATTAAATTACAGAAATTTACTGTAAAATAGCGGACATTAAATTACAGAAATTGACTTAAATTTAAATTTCTAGTAAATTTCTGTTATTTAACCTCTATTATTTTACAGTAAATTCCTGTAATTTAACAGCCGTTATTTTACGATTTATTTCCGGCACCCCAGATTTTTTTTACAGTGTAGTTATACTCAAAAATGAAAACTCTGTTATTAATTTCTCACTCTCATGTCATTCTAATGCCATAAGATCTTCATTTATCTGTAGAACTGAGATTAGAATATTTTGAATAAAATTCGAGAGCTCCCTCATCCTCCCTATAAAGCAATGGTGAAGACTCTTAAAGTCCAGAAAAGGAACCAAAAACATTGTCAAAAAATTCCATGTGATTTCAGTGGTTCAACTGTATCACACGAAGCTCCAACAACACTTTTGAGCAAAAGAAATAGAAAAACAACTTGCAAATTCTATGTCTTTCAATTAAATTTTCAATTCATGTTTATTTCTATAGCGCTTTTACAATGTAGATTGGTCAAATCAGCTTAACATAGAAGGTCTAGTTAATTAAAACTGTCAGTCCAGTTTTCAGAGTTGAAGTTCAGTTCAGTTTAGTGTAGTTTCAATTTCACTGCTGAAAGTCCAAACACTGAAGAGCAAATCCATTGATGCGCAGCTCCACAATTCCCAACCAAGCGAGCCAGTGGCGAGGAACAAACTTCACCAATTGACGAAAGTGAAGGAAAAAAACCTCAAGAGAACCCAGGGTCTATTGGGCACAACCATTTCTCCTCTGGCCAAACTTAATATATGTCTTCTATGTCAGGTCTGAGTGTGCCTTTACTGAGGTCAATACAATGCTTCTGTGTTGTGCTGCTGACTCTAACTGTGCGTTCGCACCAAAGGCCTTTACTGTTCCGTCAAAATTTGCTACATTGATCTCGTATTTAAAGGGGCTGTTGCAGCATATCAGCAAATCAGTTACATTTCTGCATATTAACATGCTGTCTAGCATGAAAATGTTGCACACTTTTTATGAAATTCATTTAACTATGGAAGATCAAGTTGTTGCGTGTGGTGTGGATTTGCTCCACTTGTCCAATGTGTTTTTTACTGTCATTATAGTCACAATGAGATTCCAGTTTTTTTTTTTATATATATATATATAATATTAATGCACATCACCTCACCAGTAACTTTTTAAATGTATGTCCCTGTAAGAAAACATCGTAAATAACAGTATAATAATAATAATTGGAAATCCGGCGACCGCAATAATCAAACCCAAGGGCTTAGATTCACTCTTGACATAGGTGGGGACATCCCTAGAATGCATGCATTGTGCACGCAGTTTTTGCGCTTTTAAAAACATGAATCATGCTGCAAAAGTCAATTTACATGATTTTACTGCAATCTGGCTTTGAGGAAGTATGAATGTAGAGATATTTAGAGAGGTGTGTAATGCAATTTAACTGTTTTATCTCGATTATTGTTGGTCATAATCATAGAGGCTAAAATTGAAACTGAGTTTCGAAAACAAAGGGAAACAAGCCACAGCGTTGTGCGTATGGATTGTGGAAATCTGACATCCGGTATCCTAAAAGTTTGGACAGGGTGGTGGAATTTTTTCCCTTTTCAAAACCTAAAACCCAAGGGGAGAAATGCCAGCATGGATCAAGCTCTGTGAGTGGAGCTAAAGGAGTAGAGTTACAGTAAGTTGTTTTGATATTCCTGACACATTCAGTGATGAAAGGGAATAACTTGCACACCTCTTACATTACGCTAAAACGATTTAAACTGTGTTTCCTACAAAAATACAAAGCAGGTTATGTTTCACAGCTGTTTTTTTTTTTTTCGCTCGATATTATGAGCACTGCTCCGTTTAAGCCCTCACAATAGTAGTCATACTAATAGCAATCATATTTCCATCTGTTTCAAGCTACGAATATTTGAAATTACAAATCAACAGAACAAAACAGAGATGTATTCACAAACTGAGCACTTGCGATCAATATGCTTTAACGTTACCTGCAGCTGTTTTTCAGTAATTTATAAAAAGCACACAAACATACTGACAGTTATAGGTAGTTTACTGTACATTGTTATGGGTCAAGGATGATAATATTTGGTACAAATCCATCAATTTCACTTTTCTGGCTGTTCTTTCTGTGAATGAATAATGTAGAAGCACTGTCCATGCGTGTTTCCTCATGGGTTAGTAATGCTATATTTCATTGCACAACAATTAATCTATCAGACTTTTTTGGCTAAAATAGAGAAATCACGGTTTAATTAGCTATTATTAGATTTTTTTCAAATTTCACTTCTCCTGTTGTGCATGAACTCAGCTGTTGAATGGTCAGCGTATGTGGCGGCTAGGTTAACCTAGCTTCAATTTTGATTGAATTATTTTCTAATCGGTTGCGTATTATGTCGTGAATATTCCCCTGTAATGCATATTGTAGTCCTTTTTTGTCGGGCTTTTTCGGATATCTCATCTGTTTGCCAAAAATTACTAATTATATCCCTGGGAATGTCTGACACCAGCGCATACAAATTGTAATAGATGTGCCAGACACGAAAGCTTGACAGGCGTAGCAACAGTAACTAAGGAGGGCGGGGCTTAGCGAAGGGTCAATTGCACAGCCTTGGTTAAATAGTATTATAGTGAACTCATAGCAAACTTGACTTTAGTTCCTTTGTGCACAAGTAGGTTACTAAGGGTTGACGGAGCATTATTTTATTTTAAAGTCGATAAATTTATTGGTAGGGGCATTTCAGTAATTGGTGGATATTGGTGGGGACACCTCCGTCCATGCTAATTCTACACCCTTGATCAAACCCTTGGGAACAACTGTGGTTGGAACCAAAGTTTATAGGACTGTGTTCTCTAGACTCTTCTCAAGCGGTGGACTTCAACATTCCGATTGTTTGCCGAACCGCGTCATGGCTCATTAGCATAAAGTTGCCTTGATTTAAACTCTTCTCAATGCCCACACTGGCGAAGTCAAGCTGTGCCGCTCCTTGCTACCGGCTCCCATTGAAAATCAATGACTTCTAGCTACTTTGACGCTCTCGCTGCTTTCGGTGTGTACGCACAGTAATGGCCATAAGATGTATTGCCTATAGTTACAAACTCGTTTTTAAAGTGTTTTTGTGCACAAAAGGTGTTCTTGGAGCTTTGTTTGATTACAGTTGAGCCACTAAATTCACATGGAATGTTTTAACAATAATTTTGGTTCTTTTTCTGATCTGATTCTTGAGACCATTGCTGTATATGGAGAATGAGGGAGCTCTCTGATTTCATCTAAAATATTTTTGTTTGTGTTCCGAAGATACAGAGTTTTTGCGGTTTTCATCAAGTCAAATTTGAGACTTTTTAAGACTATTATGAATGAAATTTTAGACATACAGGGCAAACATTTCTTAGTGACTTACTTTAATGTGTCAAAACAAGAAAACTGCAGTTGTGTACACTTTTTTCACCATTATATATATATATATATATATATATATAATATATATATATATATATATATATATATATATATATATATATATATATATATATATATATATATATATATATATATATATATATATATTTAAGACAAGTTTAACATTGTTAAAATTATACAGTATTTATTGTGGAGGCAATAACATAAATAATCAAAAATATATTTTTTCTTGGCTTTTGGTCCAAATTAGGCATGGGCCGGTATAAGATTCTGACGGTATGATAACCTTGGATAAAAATATCACGGTTTCACGGTATTGTGATTACTGCTTTAAAATATATTCTTTTTAAATGTCTGGGTAAAAAAACAAAATTTTTCCCCCTTTGAAAACAATATATTTTATTTTTTGAAAGATTTAAAATATTTTTGAGTAGTAAACATGTCAGATTAAATAATTAAAATGAATCATTGACTTCTGCTGTCTTCATTAGTTTCAAAAACACTAATTTCTTTACAATTTAAAATGTCATCTTTATATGGAGATACTGTAGTCCTAAAAAAAAAAAAAAGTAAATAAAAAAAAAATCGTACACATACCTTGGGAACAGTATTACAGAAAATTTTGGCAGTTTCAAAACCTTGACTTTTCCAAATCGCGGTATACCTTGAAAACGGTTATCGTCCCATGCCTAGTCTAAATTGATTGACTATAACTTCCATTCAACCTAATGCGTTTCTATTATAAAACCTTAAGTTTTATGCCTATTTATAAATATTATGTCTACTCCCCTTTATTTCTGTAAATAGTTTTTTGCATGAATGGAAGATAATGTAAAGGGATATATTGCTCTGTTATTATCATGAGGAACTGTGTAATTGTTTTTAGTTTTCTTTTTCTGATTTTATTAAAATGGATTGCTGGTGATTGGATGGATGTCGGCCTGATTGGGTCGCTTTACTTGGACAGGAAAATTAAGACCTGTTTAAAATGATTTAAGACCTACAACACAATATTTTAAAAAATGTAAGGCTTTCTAAGGCCTAAAATTTTGTTTTCGAAATTTAAGACATTTTAAGACTTTTAAGACCCTGCGATCACCCTGTAAATAAAGACCTCTGATAATAACATACTTTTTTGTAAATGAATCCTTTAAAGGCTGATGATTTTCTTTTAAACAATTTTTACTTTTAACTTTTTTGCAGTGCAGTTTTTACATGCCAAGGTTAAAAAATCTATAAAAACGTAATGTTTATTTTGCTCTCTTAATCAAGCATAATGTGTAATTTATAAAAATAAGAAGAGGACTGTGTGCCAAAAAAAGTATTTTAGTGCCCACACCTCCTCCATAAAAATGTCAATAGCATCTCCAAAGCCTGCAACACCTTTCAAACTATAATAAAAGCTGGCATACGCACGACAAAGTGTTACTGAGAAGAGTGCTTCAAGTACAACGAAAAAACTGGGGTAAACAAAGAAATTATTTACAGCAAGATGCATTAATGACTCATCCACAGACAGTCAGAATATGACTGTTTTTCTTTGTAGGACGTAATGAGGAAAGAGAATTATGAGGTCTTTCATGTAGGTAAATATAGTCCTGTCAAATCCCACAGCGTCACTGTGGAGACGGTGAGCAGTACAGGAGTGACAGTCCTTTACAAAAATAACCATAACACCCTTAGCTCTTGGTTTCATAATTCATAAACACTGGTTGGCTATTAATACTTGAGACATGTGAGCGAGTCTGTGGTTATTTACCTTGCCCACATTTTAAGAAAATAAAACTGACCTGTTAAAGCAAAGACCGGTTCAAGAATAACAATAACCATGTATAAATATCATCCACAATAATACAAACAGCAGACAATAACATTCTGTTTATTAGAAGAATGCACTATGCTGCTTTAAATGCTCGAGCTCTTGGCTGTCAATGTTTTTAGCATTCATATGCTGTGAAAAACTAATCTAAAAGTGATTTCAGTGATATTGTTCTTCTGTCTCATTGTTATTATAGTTGTGATGTAAACTCTGCTATGGTTTTATTTAGAAATATACATATATCATATTAGAATCATCCTTTGTGTGAACTTTGAAGCGCAGCATTTATGTAAAAATACCCAGATGACTGACTATATCCCATAATGTAATGGTTTGCATTTTTCAGCATCACAATTTTATTCTCAGTTGTATCAGCTGTGATTCCTCCATATTATTTTCTGGAATTTGTAATGATATGCCAAATGAGACAAAACCTGTTAAAATGACTGATGTTCAAATAATGGTAAAAGCATTTCCACATACAGTAAGCACACAGTTGCCACTTTATTGCATACATTTGGTACAGCAGCTGCTTGTTAACACTAATATCTAATCAGTCAGTCACCTGACAGCAACTTAATAAATAATCAAGATGAGGAAACCAAGCATCAGAATTTCAGAAAGAGTATTTCAGAAACTGGGGATCTACTGGAAATTACACGCACGTTCTTATTTAGTGTTTACAGAGAAAAAGAGACAGTATCCAGTTCTGAAAACGTACCGCTATATACATTTCTGGAGAGCATCAAATATGTCCTAGGAGCTACGTTTTTTTTTACATGTTTTTGTTTTTGCGAATCCACCAGAGGCCGCCGTGTACACTTTTTGAGATCTCAAATTTCTCTCGCAAGTGCAATTTGCGCATGCTGTTCTCATGTAAATCCAACAGAGGCCGCTGGTGACTGACTGACTGAACGATCGACCGACCCACCCTTCTTCTTCCCTAAACCCAACCGATAGTGTTTTCAAAAGCATCGTTTGACCTGCCCACCCACTTCCCTAAACCCAACTGACAGTTTTAAAAAGCAATCCAAAAAAAGAAAAGCCCTGACCTGATTTACCACAGTTTCAGATTTTACCACATTCTCACCCTGTTATTTACTTGTTTATTTTATTTTTTGGCTTCTGTTTTTGTGTTACTCGTTTTCTGGAACCGTTCTTCGCTGGACTTGAATCCCATCAGCCCAGTTAACTCCTCGTCTCAAGTCCGCCGACATACATGGCGAGCTAACTGAACATTCTGCTAACAGCAGGAAAGAGTTCATACGAAGGTAAGTGGTCCGCTGGTATGCGCGAAAAGGAACGGCACCATACCACCCCGTAGCGTTTGTTTGAAATGCATGAAATGCAGCCACATGTACTTTTTAATGTAAGCAAAGGAAGCCTTTTAAAATACAGAGCCGAGACATTACATCGTAATAATACATATAATTAGCCATGGTTGACCCGAGCTCAAACAAACCTTGTCATCTTCTTGTGACAAACAGCCACATGCCAAGAAGAACAGAATCTGCTGTGTGTCCTGTTGCTGTTAAAGTGCCTTTTAAGAATATTCAGATGTTATATTTACAGTGCTTGTTCATCACCTGTTGCTGTTAAAGTGCCTTTTAAGAATATTCAGATGTTATATTTACAGTGCTTGTTCATCACAGCACCAAAAGCTGGAAGACTTAAAGGGCACCTATGATATAAAATCATCTTTTGAAACTGTTTGGACAGAACTGTGTGTAGGTATAGTGTGTCCACAGTCATATTGGAGTAATATAAAGACAATAAGTCTCCTTTAAATTTCCTGACGTTAAAATAGGACCCAAATCCCTCCCATTTTGAGACCCACTGCAAGGTGACGTAGAAGTGCAGTTTCCCTTCCCACCGAATTGATTGACAGCCACTTATTAACATGTCTCCATAACAACGAATATAATCATATCCACAAGACAGAACGTGTGCAAAGCAACCGGGATTAAAAGATCTGTTCTGCTCCCTGTGATCATCAATCATCATGATTGTGATCAAGAATGAATTACAGCGATTTTACCGTCTTTATCACTACAACCACTTGTCAGTACAATTATAAAAGAAGACGCTTCAATTGTGCTTTGTGGACGTTAAATCAGGTTTATTTTGTACCTTAACATAACGGATATCCATACAGCAGTGGATATTAACATGTATCCTCTCACATTTGCCGTTCAAAAACAGTGCAAAGTTAAATGCGCATGCTTTGTGTGTTCATGAACTTTGAATTGCCATTTTATGTGGGACTCATTGTTGCAGAAAGGCTTGAATTAACTCCACAACAAACACATCAAATAATCATTGGGAAAGTTCTCACTGTAGCATTTCTCACAAACGTTACATGAGATCTGCCTCCATGTCTGTCACTGTGCTGTTTATCTGATGCAGCCAAGCAGAGATTGAGGCACACTCTGACAGGCACGCGGGAACAGTGAGCAGGGAAAACTAGCATTAAAGGCACAGGCCACAAATACAGCTACATTGTGTTCAAAGCAGAAAATTCCAATGTTCCTAAAGGTATAATAAATAATCTGATGGGTATTTTGAGCTGAAACTTTACAGACACATTCTGGAGACACAAAAGACTTGAAATCTTGAAAAAGGGGTAAAATAGGTGCCCTTTAATAAGTGATTTATTTTTATTTCGTAGTAAATGCCTAATAGGCGACGCAGTGGCGCAGTAGGTAGTGCTGTCGCCTCACAGCAAGAAGCTTGCTGGTTCGAGCCTTGGCTGTGTCAGTTGGCGTTTCTGTGTGGAGTTTGCATGTTCTCCCTGCGTTCACGTGGGTTTCCTCCGGGTGCTCCGGTTTCCCCCACAGTTGTGGTCATTTATTTCACTAATTTGGCAACTGACAAATCTTATCAGGGAATTGGTTTGAATTTCCGCTTAGTAAAAAAACATTAGTGTTCCATTTGGGACATACACAATGCTGTTGAGTGTGTAAGTGCATAAGTACATAGTGCATGAGTGCATAGAGTATAGTGTGCCATTTGGGACGCAGCTTATGTATTCAACAATTTTACTAGCATACTGGCATTCATTGATACACTTTACAATTTGCAAAGTACAAAATTTCTAATCAGCTAAAGCTCAAATAGAATTCTGTAATTACAACAGTGTTGTCAGTTTCAGCTTGTTTTAAATCTCATGACATGTTTTTCCATTGTTGATGCCAGCCAAATTGTTCCACAAGTGCCCTACCTGACAGCAGGGAAAACGGCGATCTACAATCTGTCCAAGTCTGTTGACAAACTAAGCAAGTGAACAAACTCACACCCGTTCAGTCTCTGAAATCAAATGAGACAGCTGACACGCTCACTAATTGCACTGCCAGTATGTGTTTTGTCAGTGCGTGTGGCCTGTGACATTGAATCGCGCTAGAAACAGCAACAAGGCCATATTTTCAATTTAATTCACTCTGGCCTAGAGCAGCCAACCGCTGAATTACACTAATGGCAGTGGGAGGGACATGACCTCTGGGTGGCAGAGACCCATCAGAGCTTGTGGTTGTCCAACTATAATGACACTAAAGCACTGGAAAACTTATATGTGCTTCAGACAAGATAATTATTTTACGCTATGCATTCATATGTGAACTTGGAGGTCAATTTCTCATTTGTGTCATACATTTTCAAAAGGCCTCTTGAAGAAAAATGCTATATGCGTTAGAATGCTAAATAATGAGATATGCAATATGACATTTAAAATGTTATAACCTACATATATTATATTATTTCAGGGCATTATTTTCAAGGCATTGCTACAATTTATATTATTTTCAAGGCATTGCTACAATTTCTGAAAGTGAACAGTCATGTTTTACTGCTGCATAAAACAAATCAGACATTTTAACAATGTAAACAAATAAAATATGACCACCACAAAACTTTCACTGGTATAGTTTTATAAACCTGAAAATTGCAACCTAAACAATCTAAACAAAAAACAACCTAAAAAAAATTAAAATTGTTTTCTACAGTATTTCGATATCCACACTAAAGTAGTTATGGATTTTAGGACAAAACAAAACAGCATGTCCACTCTGCTTGGTTTCAAAGATGCACATTGTCAAGTAACTGCATTGCCTGATGTGCTGAAAAGTCTAACAGAGGGTGTGCTAGTGGCAGACACACAAAGGTACGCTTGTAATAAATCCCTCATTTACTATATGAAAATGCTATATTTTGATATTTTAGATATATTGCAGAGCCTTATTTGTAAAAATCTATAATGTGTTAATAGTTGTTGGTCCGTGTACGTTTTGATCATTTGTTTTTCTATTATTTAAACCCACTTATTTAAAATATTCTGCGTAGCCTATGCCATGAGCTATATAAAATAAAATAAAAATACATATTATATATATATACAAATTTGGCCCTTTGTTATAGCCCCAGGGCCCAATGTGTTATTATTCTGATGTTGATAATAAGTATTAAAAAAAAAACGAAACAATAAAAAAACACTAAGTAAACAATAATAATAATAATAATAATAATAATAATAATAATAATTATTATTATTATTATAATTATTATTATATAGACCTTGCTCAGAAACAATCACGCAAACCAGGTGCTGCTCGGAAATTGCTATCTTTGCTCAGCATCAGGTGCACAGCAGCAAGGCATTTAGCAGCGAACTATGACCTAATTTTAATGACAAATGTCTAATAATAATACTGCTAATTTACATTTTTATTTAATGTATGCATACGCAATGAATGTAAGCCTGCCAATTGTGTGTCGTTCAAATGATAGAATATGTCATTTTAGTTTATATATACATATATAATTAAATAACAATAATTAAAAGCCTTGGTGCTGATCCGCAGAGGAATGTTATTTTGAAGGCGACGTCACAAGCTTAGATTTGGTTGACCAATCAGAGTAAAATGGCCATTACAGCATCGCCTACATGTGTATAATGAATTTTGAACTCATTTATCTATTTTCCTGCCCTAAAGCAAAAAACAAAAATCGAGCCAAAATCTTGTTTTTTCATTTTTTTTGTGAGCAAACGAAAAACCGAACAACAGCCGTTTTCTATATATTCTCTTTATTCTATTTAAAATAGGAAAACAAATGGTCGAAAAGTACACGGACCGTTGTTGTAAAGCAGATTCCGACTCTAATGCCGCAGTCACACTAGAGTTTGAGCATGCAAAACTCTATTGTACGGCACTGCGAAAAGAGGCAGGATTAAACAAAATGATTAGACATCTAAAAAGCGAGCGATTGTTCCATATTTTAGATTGCTGTACAGAGAGGTCATGTTTTGATCTTCAATTGGTCTAAACGCAATCACGTGATTCGATTTCGCAGGTCAGCGTTCACCAAGCTTAAACTTTGCAACCCAGTGAACTGCAAAACTTGTTGCATGAGCTTGCGTTTCCGGTCTGACACATTCGCGTGCATATGAATAAAAGTCCATGGAGCGAAAAGTGCAGAGTGACCGCGGTTTAACTGAACAAGCTGTCTTTATCATACCTGTCAACATTGGAATGTGAAAATAAGGTATACGCCCAACATAATAAGGGATTTCCCCGAATCTCTTATTTATTTAGATTTTTTTTGTTTGATTACATTAAATAACAGGTGTCACTTTAAAAATGCAACCATCTAACGTTATAAAGAATGCATTCGATTGCTTTCCTAACTTTTTATGCTCATTTAGGACGAAATTAGTTGTGTTTGAAAAAAACCCCACAAAGATTGACATCTTTAGATATTATTATTATTATTATTAATTATGTGTATATGTCTGTTTAAACACGCGCCCAAAACCCAGACTTTCGCTCCATTTGAAATCGCGTGTAAAGAATCTGTTTGGGAAACAGCCTCTATTTATCACTATGGAGCGCGTTAGCTGACAGTCATGCACCGCTATATGACTGTTATGAGGATTGCATATGAAGGGGAGATGGCACCTGTAATAAAAGGAAAAGGGAATCCCGCCGTTTTTATATTTATTTCAAAGTGTTTTCATGCCTAAACAAAGCGAAAGCACAGAACAGCCTCACATTTAAGAGCAAGGGGCAGCCCCTGGTGGTTTGGCAGTATGGGTTGCGTATAGGGAGGCTCTGCTCTTTAATGTTTATTGCCACCCTTCAGAGAAAGACTGAAAATACGGGAGAAATACGGGAAAATACCTTTACAGGATGATAGCGGGATAGAACTGTAAAATACGGGAGAATCCCGGGAAAAACGGGAGGGTTGACAGGTATGGTCTTTATACAGAATAAATTTGTAAGTGGTCAAACATTTGAATAAGTAATATGTTTGTTGGTAGCTGCAAACAAAACTAAAACACAAATTATGTGGCTCAGTGTATGGTTGTAAGATATCTATTTATTGCGTTTTCCTAAATGATTTTTTACAGTTTTATCGATATTTTGATGTCCAGTGCATAATTCTTCTAAATTAATATATAATTAATTCATATTTTATAGGATGTTTTACAATAATATATTTGTGCATATACACATTAGATTAGTCCATACCAAAGCCAAAACTGTAACTGATCTAAAAAAAAAAAAAAAAACGTAAGATCACAGGCCAAAAATGTGTACGTCCAAATGAATATTTTGGGTTAAAATATTAAATAAAATTTTAATAGGAAAAATCAAGAGAAACATTAAAATATTTTTTTTCAACTACTCATTTGAATTTAATTGTAGTATATTTCTATTTGAAAAGATGTTAGGTGACCACAAGCTTATTTAAATGGATATAGCTGTTTAATAAAACAGTTTTGTTTAAATGCACCAAAATATATTGGCTATATTCATTAAGAAAAGATTAAATATTGCTTTTCAAAAGGGGCTGTACTATACTGAGCATTATAGACAAATAGAGTTCAATGAACATTAAATATTTTATATTATATGCAACATTTTTTATAAGGCACAAAAATGCATCTAAATCTGTGCATTTACCAAGTTAAATGAACACCAATTTTGCTAAATAAAAAAGAGCTTTATATATACTTCTACAGATGCAACTTCTGTGCAGATCTGAACGTTCTACTGCAGCAATGAGTGGTACGCTGGGAGTCTGGTGTCCAATGTAAGCAACCCCCTATTCGACTTGGCAGGAGACCTTTCACATGCAGCCGCCTCATCGTCTAAACACATAAAACTACCCAGAGTTCCCTGCATAGCGCATTTAAACAGCATCTAACAAACACTTCAAAAACCACTGAAGTCACTAATTAATTATCATGATTATGATAATAAAAAAACACATTTTCCAATGTGGCATGGCTGTCGCTGTAAGGAAGTTTCATGTAAGATTGAGCGCCAAAGCTGCTGAAGCTAGAGAACAGCTGCAGACGGATTTGCCCAAGCAGCAGCTGGTGGGTTTCACTGGCGCTAACGCAACGTCTTACACTGGAGCATATCACACATTACCACAATCTGAGTGTGGGTGCACAAAAGTAACGTGTACCGATTCTGCAAGTATGGGAGGGGGAGCGAGAAAACGAGAGTGAGAGATGAGACCGAGTGTGAGGTTATCTGATTTTCACATTTACTATTGGCAAGCACATCAGCGCTACTTCCAGCGGAGAAAATATAACTAAGACCAAGTGAAAAAGAGACAGAAGGAAACGACTTTGTACAAGAACGAGCCAAACATTTCACTCAATTATCAAAGGACTTATTGAATAAAGTGAAGTAATCTGCCAAAACAAACTATGAGAGAGTCCAAAAATCAATTTGCATTTCAAAAAGATCAAGTGTCAAATGAGCAATTCAATAAGGAATTCCACTGAACGAACAAAAGAACAATAACACTTACAGTAGCCACATCTTGTCCCGCCCTCAAAGACAAATCCATTAGGAAAGGCACCATAACGTCTTAGATCCGACAACTTCCATTGGCCGATGACGGTTGGAGGGAGGTCTCTGGCAACAACAAGCAGGTTGTTGCACAAATGCAGGGAGGCCGGGCCACTTTCTAGTTTGGTGCCAGGCTGGATGTTGACGTTAAACCTGTGAACTAAAAGAGGGACAATTTTAAGAAGAGCTTATTAGAAGAGAGCATGACTTTATAATTAGCATGTGTCGACTGCATTGAAAGCAACACAGCTGTTTCGGAGACAGTCTGGAAAGGCCTTATCATCATGTAATGGCAAAGTACAGTGCTTTATAAATTCCTGAAAACTGCTATTGTACATTCAAATAAAAAAATGTAGTTTTCATGATTCATATTATGATATTCTTCCCACCATGTTTTCTCTCTACATAATGTTGAACTAGTGATAAATATTCTTGGAGCACTGTTTTTAATGCATGAAATTCTTTGTGAATCATTTTGTTTGCTGTGTGTAGTTCAAACATGACATTTGTAATGAAACATTGGTTAGGTTCCATTAGTTAATGCATTTATAACATCAACAAACAATGAACAATGCTAAATTGCAATATTTACAGTTTTTCTCAGTCGCTTTGGTACATTTTTTTACAACACTATTTACATTTGCACAACCGTTAATGCAGTTCTCAAAACAATTAGTACAAACTGCAAAACCTAGTGGATAACCTGCAAAAGCGCGTCACTTGCTCAAAATGGAAAGCTCATTCCTCAAAAGCAAGTATTGATGTCAATGAAAGTGTCAGTGTCATCAAAATGAAAAGTCCTGACACCATTGTTTATGAACAAGATAGTCAAATGGCTTTGTCATGTTTTCATTATGACACTTTACTCTCATTTTTTTTCCAATACAAAAAAGTCAGATTTTGGTGACACTTCCTGAAAATGCTCAAGACAGCACTAAATACTATTTGCACAACTATTTGAAAACTACAGTAAAGTTAGACATCACTGCATTTAATGAAGTATCTGAGTACAAGACACTGAATATGTATGTTTCACATTTTTTTTTTTTTTTTTAATTTAATTTTTTATTTCAGAATATAATACTGTAACATACATTATCCGAGAGTTCACAATACCATTTAAGGAGAAAAAAAAAAAAAAAAAATAAGAGAAATAAAATATAAATATTGAACAAAAACAGCAGGGTAAAGAACATTGTAAGAATGGTCTTGTATGGTTACATACAATACTGTATACACGTACATGTGTGCATACATATATACATCAGCACTGATTAATATCAGAGTCCAAAAATTCTTTCCACTTGCTCCATAGAGTAGCCCCTTTCTGTTTTTTTAGTTTTAGAGAGAAAGTAAAAGTTTCCATCTTCCAGATTTCTACAACAATTGCTTTCCATTCTTGTAAAGTGGGAGGGGTAAGCACAAGCCATTTACGTGTAATAGCCTTCTTGGCAGCGACCAGAAATATTCTCCATAAATACGTGTCTCTAGCTTCATGTAACTCAAATATTCCCAAGTATAGAACCGAAAATTGAAACTGAATCTCGATCTTCAATATGGCCTCCAATGTCTTGTGTATATCCTTCCAAAACGGGTGTAAAATTGGACATGCCCAGAATATATGATGATGATTAGCCAGTTCTGAACCACAGTGCCTCCAACACCCTGTTCTCACTTTATCATGGCTTTTTTGTGCAGGAGTTATAAAGAAACGAATGATGTTCTTCCAGGCAAATAGTCTCCATTGGTGTGAGCCTGTAGTTTGCCATTGGGAATTACATGTTTCTAACCAATCATCTTCTGTTATAATACTACTTCCTTCTTTCTCCCATTTAATTCTTACATATGAGGTAGAGTCCGATCTGTAATTTTGAAAACAATGATAAAATTGAGAGACTACTTTACTGATAGTGTTACCCCTATATGCTGACAGAAGTATTTTCACTAAAGCATTTTGAGTCCAATCCCCTTTCTTGTGCACTACTGAATTAAAATAGTGCCTTATTTGAAAGTATCTAAACATGTCGTGGTTATTCAGCATAAACTGACTCTTAAATTCTTGAAAAGTTAGAAAAATATTATTGTTTGTTAAGGAATAATATGATGTGATGCCTTTCTTTACCCAGTTCTTATAGGATTCATCTAAAGTATTTGGAGTGAAATCTTTGTCGTATGCACACCACCTCATTATCTTTAGAGTGTCTTTTAATTCATATTTTTTAATTACTATAGACCATATTTCTAAGGTAATAGTTATCCATGGGTACTCTTTATGTATATATTTTCTTAATACACTGTCATCTGCTATTACTGCTTGGATTGGGATTTCAGAAAAAAAAGAGAAATCAATCTGTTTCCATCTAGCATTATAGTCTGGATTGCACCAGCAAACTATGGGTCTTAACTGGGCAGCTATGAAATAATCTCTAAAAGATGGGAGACCCAAACCTCCCTTTTCTTTAGGTAACTGAAGTGTTTTATACTGAATTCTAGGTTTTTTCCCTTGCCAGATGAACCTTGAAATCCATTTATCCCAGTCTTTAAATTGTTCTTTGGAAATCTTTAGGGGTAGTGTCTGAAATAAGTATAAAATTCTTGGAAGCATATTTATCTTAATAGTATTTACTCTATCTCCTAGATTTAAAAAGGGGATGAGATTCCATCTCTGGATGTCTGCACGTATCTTTGTATTTAAGGTTTTGTAATTTGCATCTGACAAGTTTTTGGTGTCTTTTGGGAGATATATACCTAAATATTTTATTACCTCTGTGTTATAATTAATTTTATACTTAATCCTTATGTTCTCTGGGGGGGTGAAATTGCAGCAAATGACCTGAGTTTTTTGCACATTAACTTTGTATCCCGATAAAGAACCAAATATATCCAAAGTTGACATAAGAGCTGTAAATGATGTTTCAGGGTCTTTCAAGTATATTAAAACATCATCTGCAAATAATGCAATTTTATGTTCCTCTTCACCCATCTTTATCCCCTTGATATCATGGTTCTGCCGTATCCACTGACTGAGGGGCTCGATATATAGTGAAAAAAGAAGCGGAGAGAGAGGACACCCTTGTCTTGTGCCTCTTTCCAAATGAAAAAGATTTGATAAGCTTCCATTTACTTTGATTCTAGCTTGTGGATTTGAATATAATAACTGTATGGCTTTGATGAAAGTTTCGTGTATACCAAATTTTTTTAGAGCTATGTATAGGTATGACCATCTTACTGAGTCAAATGCCTTTTCTGCATCAAGACTAACTATCATTGCTTGTGTGTTACTTTCTTGTATATATTTTAATATGTGTAGTGTCCGTCTGACATTATCCTGTGTTTGTCTCTGTAGAATGAACCCTGTCTGGTCTATATGAATTAACTCTGGAAGTAGACCTTCTAATCTCCTAGTCAGTATTCCTGTATAAAGTTTATAATCAACATTCAAAACTGAAATTGGCCTATATGAGGAACAATCTAATTTATCTTTTCCTTCTTTTGGAATTGGAGAGATGATTGCCTCATTCCAAGAGATAGGTATTCCCTTTCCATGAAGTGCAGTGTTACATGCAGGAAGAAGAATAGGGACAAGCTGATCCTTGAATTTTTTATACCATTCACCTGTAAACCCGTCTGTACCTGGTGATTTGTTTGTTTTTAATCTAGCTATTTCTTTTAGCAGTTCTTGTGAAGTTATATCTTTTATCAGGCTTTTATTTTGTTCCTCTGTTAAATTAGGTAAATTTAAAGAACTAAGAAATGTCTTAATATCAGTTTCTGATCCAGATACATTTTCTGTGTATAATTTCTTATAAAAATTTTCAAATTGTTCGTGAATTTCTGTTAATCTATGTAATTTTTTTTTTGTCTTAAGATGTCTGATTTTGTAGATTGTGTTTTCAACTTGCTGTTTTCGGAGCCTATATGATAGGATTTTTAATGATCTACTCCCTGCTTCATAATAACGTTGTTTTAGAAATATGAGATTTTTCTCTATTTCTGCATTATGTAACTCGTTAATTTCTTCTTTTATTTTTCTTATTTCTTGTATTAGACCAGATTTTTTGGCTTTACTGTTTTTATGTTTCGTTTCCAACTCCTTTAACTTTAATTGTAATTTGGTGAATTTCTCTTGTCTTAATTTTTTTACTTGTGCGGTTATTGCAATTATTTTTCCTCTTAGGACAGCTTTACAAGCGTCCCAAAGTACAGATGGGGAAACTTCTCCATTGTCATTCTCCTTTAAGTAATGTTTAATTTCAGTTATCATGTGTACTACAAACTGCTCATTATTCAAAATGCTTGAGTTCAGTCTCCATAATGTGTTCATTTGAGTTCTGTTTAAACTAATTGAGGCGTATACTGGTGCATGGTCTGATAGGTCCATTGTTCCGATGCTGCATTTAGTTACCTTATGTCTATCCTTATTGAATATAAATAAATAATCTATTCTTGAATATTTTGAATGTGGGTGGGAGTAATGAGTATAGTCTCGTTCTTTAGGGAAAAAATCTCTCCATAGGTCTATCAATCCTAAATTTCTTAATATAGCTTTGAGTTTTATTGCTATAGGGGATTTACATCTCTCTGCCACTTTAGAGGTATCTATTTTTGAATTAAGAATTATATTGAAGTCTCCCCCGCAAATTAAGGTGCCTTTTGTCTCAATTGAGATGATATTAAAGATTTTTTGATAGAATTTAAGTTTACTACCCGGAGGTACATAAACATTTAGGAACGTCACTGGAGCACCTTCAATTTGTCCTTTAATTAAAATATAACAACCTTCTTTATCTTTAATTTCAGTTTGATGGTCATATCTAAGCTTGTTTGATATTAGGATAGCTACTCCCCTTCTTCTACCCGATGCATGTGATGAGGAAAATACATGTTTAAATCCATTTCTTGCTAATTTACAGTGTTCGGTCTGATTTAGGTGAGTCTCTTGCAGAAATGCTACTTGGACTTTGTCTTTTTTCAATTTTGATAGAATTTTGGTTCTTTTAATGGGATTGTGGACTTCATTTATATTATATGTAATTAATCTAAAGGTATTGTCTAAGCCGACCATATGCTATTTATTGTCTCAACAATTATATTAACCTTAACAAAACTGTGCTTACATTTTCCCTGCAGTTTAACTGAATAAAGAAACATAGAACTATGTACAAAACCATTCAAAATGAAAATTAGCAAAAACATTTCTTTAACACAATTTATGACTTCCACCAGTGTGGTCCACTGTCTTTGGACCATTCTCGAGACTGTATAGAAATTCAGCTCGAAAGGGAAATTCTCAGACCTAAAAATCGGAATGAGGGCCCTTGCTGGCATAACTGAGCAAAACAAAAATTCCCAATATTTAAAGAACCATCAACATTTTCTGTATATTTACAAGGGGGTTTCGCTTTTACCCAACACAAAACAGGGAGAAGGGAACCTTTTCAAGTTTGTAAGGAAAAACTGTCCTTTTGTATATAGTAAAGGAGAAAAACAAAGTCAGACCTATGTCAGCGCTGTTCCATTATTGCCTTTTCGATATTCGCCGTGAAAGGTGACATTAGTGGGGAATCATAGGATGCATAACAGATACCATTTATTTTCGTCTAAAACTTTTCAGTCGCTCCACGTAATCCGGTGCTGAGGTACTTTCCCCAGGGCGGTGTCGTCCTTTTTTCGTTGTCCAGGTTCGGCGCTGGAGGCGTTCGAGCAGCGATTCCTGTGGTGGGATGACATCCACCTGTAGACCCCGTGCTTTCATGTCTTTAGTTGCCTCTTCTGCAGAGTTGTACAACACTGTTTCGCCTTCGTAGAAAACACGGAGCTTCGCGGGGTATGGGGTTTGAAACCTGATCCTTTTTTCCTTTAACACTTTTTTCGCCTGTGCGTACTCTTTACGTCTTTTTAATACATCCGGGGGGTAGTCGTGGTCGCAGGTGATGCGGGCGTTATTCCATTTAAGATCTCCTTTTCTCCACACCTGCCCCAGGATGTCCTCCTTAGTTTTAAAGCTCAGAAATTTCACAACAAGGGATCGCGGTCTCGTTTTGTCTGTTGGTTTTGGCGCTAAAGCTCTATGAGCCCTCTGAATGTGGAGCTCTGTTGATGGATCAAGACCCAGGCCGTCTTTCAGTAGTTTTTCAGTGAACGAGATGGTTGATGAGCCGTTTTCACTGTCCTCAGGTACTCCATATATTCGGATGTTATCTCGTCTTGACCTGCCCTCTTGATCAACCAGCTTATTTTCTAGCTGTGTCTGAAGTTTCAGCACTTCAATTAGCACCTCTCCCGTCTGTTGTATTTGCTCCTCTGCTTCTGCTATGCGATCCTCTGCCTCTTCCATCCTCTTATTCGTGCTGTTCAATTCTTCCTTAATATCGGTTAGTTTTTCATTATTTTCCTTCCTGAATTCTCTCAACTCAAGGAGTATTTTCTCTAGGTTAATTTCCCTGTCAGCGTTAGCATGTGGGCTAACAGTTTGTTCCATTTCGCCCGTTTCTTCTCCCGCTTCTATCTTGTCTTGGCGATCTGGGATTTTCTTTTGTCTTCCCCTTGTTTCCATTCCTGCCCCACCTTCCATTGTAATGTTTTATGTTAAAACTTGCTCGATATTCGAATGATTGGGGGCGTTTAAGTGTATTTGTTGGGAGAGCAGTTTTCTCACGCTGCCATTTGTTTTCGCGCCGTTCCGGAAGTCCATGTTTCACATTTTTACTGCATTTGCTCTTTGCAATTTTAATTTATTCACAGCATTGTGCAAAAGAATAAACACAGCCTTATTTACAACAAACATAAACTTCCTTTGGGTAGAGCTGTGCACAACTGTAAACAATATTGCAGTACATATTGGAACTGAACCTACACACATAGGTCTGTAAATCATTCATGAAATTGTTCAATTTAGAAGACATTTTCAGGGAAAAAAAGATTTTAAAATGTTTATAAAAATTGCTTGACAGATTTAATTCAACATTTTTGTATGTAATGACTCAAGTAATGAAATGAGGACTATTTGGTGCATTTGCAGGTTATCCACTAGGTTTTGCAGTTTGTACTAATTGTTTTGAGAAATGCATTAACTGTTGTGCAAATGTAAATAGTGTTGTGAGAAATGCACCAAAGTGACTGAGAAAAACTGTAACTAACGATAACAAAGATGAATAAATACTGTAATAAATGTATTACTAATTATTTGTTCATGTTAGTAAGTACATTAACTTACTTAATTAACATAAACTAATGGACCATTATTTTAATGTGTAACCGAAATTCTTTGTGAACCATTTTGTTTGCTGAGTGTAGTTCAAGCATGACATTTGTAATGAAACATTGGTTAGGTTCCATTAGTTAATGCATTTATAACATCAACAAACAATGAACAATGCTAAATTACAATATTTATCTTTGCTAAAGTTAATGAAAATAAAGTTCTTAGTTCTTGTTGAAATTCTTGTTAAATAAAAAAATGCATTAGTAAATGTTAAATTATGAGTAATATGCTGTACAAGTATTGTTCATTCTTACTTCATGCTAAAAAATACATTAACAAACACTAACTAAATTGAACTATTTTGTAAAGGGTGACTAAAATATTTCCATAATTAAACGGAAGATAAGTGGTTATTAGTCTTCATAAGCATGTTTTGGTCTGACATTCCGTCAGATATATATTTGATAATAGCTACAGCAAAGTAAAGGGTTTCAGCAAATTCAGACCCCTCCACAAATGAGTTTCCATATTTTCAAGATATGTTTTGTAGTTGTTTATAAGAATGTTATTACAGTGTCTTTAATCGCCCAATAAATCACTGAAGGGGTGGCTCAGTGGCATGGTGGCTCAGTGGTTAGCAGTCGCCTCACAGTAATTAGGTTGCTGGTTTGAGTCCCATATGGGTCTGTTGGCATTTCAGTGTGGAGTTTGCATGTTCTCCCTGTGTTCGCGTGGGTTTCCTTTGGGTGCTCCTGTTTCCCCCATAGTCCAAAGACATGCGCTATAGGTGAATTAAATAAACTAAAATGTCCGTAGTGTATCTGTGTGTGTATGAGAGTGTATGGGTGTTTCCCAGTACTGGGTTGCAGCTAGAAGGCTATCCGCTGTGTAAAACATATGCTGCATAAGTTGGCGGTTCATTCCGCTGTGGCAACCCCTGATAAATAAAGGAACTGAGCTGAAGGAAAATAAATGAATGAATGGTAAAAGTGATATGATACCTGAAAGCTATGAAGGCTACTACGGTTAATTACATTAACTAACACTAACTAAATGAAACTATTTTGTAAAGGATGACTGAAATATTTCCAAAATTAAAAGGAAGAGTAATGGTTATTATTCTTTATATGCATGTTTTGGTCTGACTGTTGGTCTGTCAGATTTACAGTTTTTCTCAGTCGCTTTGGTGCATTTCTCACAACACTATTTACATTTGCACAACAGTTAATGCAGTTCTCAAAACAATTAGTGCAAACTGCAAAACCTAGTGGATAACCTGCAAAAGCGCGTCACTTGCTCAAAATGGAGAGCTCATTCCTCAAAAGCAAGTATTGATGTCAATGAAAGTGTCAGTGTCATCAAAATGAAAAGTCCTGCCACCATTGTTTATGAACAAGATAGTCAAATGGCTTAGTCGTGTTTTCATCATGACACTTTACTCTGTACATTTTTTCCAATGCAAAAAAGTCCGATTTTGGTGACACTTCCTGAAAATACTCAAGACAGCACTATATACTATTTGCACAGCCATTTGAAAACTACAGTAAAGTTAGACATCACTGCATTTAGTGAGGTATCTGAGTACAACACACTGAATATGTGTGTTTCACATTTTTACTGCACTTGCTCTTTACAATTCTAATTTATTCACAGCATTGTGCAAAAGAACAAACACACCCTTATTTACAACAAACAGAAACTCCCTTTGGGTAGAGCTGTGCACAACTGTAAACAATATTGCAGTACATATTGGAACTGAACCTACAACATACACCGGTCTGTAAATCATTCATCAAATTGTTCAATTTAGGAGACATTTTCAGTGAAAAAAAAGATTTAAAGTTTCTAAATAAAATGAGCTTGACAGATTTTGACAACTAGTTCAACATTTTTGTATGTAATGACTCCAGTAATGAAATGAGGACTATTAGTTTTATATGGAATGACTATTCAGCAGATGCAAGTTGAGTTAATTTTGACTGACATGACATAAGCAAATGAGAATGTTACAAACAGCAGAGAGTTGTATGAAAGCAATTGATGCATGTCCAAAAGCATTTGCAATTTGTTGGAAGGAATGAGAAACTGCTACTATGATGTGCTCAAATGACTAATTGTTTTGAGAAATGCATTAACTGTTGTGCAAATGTAAATAGTGTTGTGAGAAATGCACCAAAGTGACTGAGAAAAACTGTAACAATAACTAAAACAAAGTTGACATACAAGAAATCAGCAAATTCAGACCCTTCCACAAATCAGTTGCCATATTTCTAAAATACATTTTTTAGTTTTTTTTTAAATAAATGTTTTATTACAATATCTTCAATCTGCCAATAAAGCACTGAAGAAAATTATATATAAAAAAGAGAAAATGACTACAATATTGCTTTTGACGAAATATACAAAATTATTTATTTGATCAGAATTGTATTAATATTTACTAGGGCTGCACAATACTGGAAAAATATGCAATATTGTTGTTGAGTATTGAGAGAATAATATTTCTTGCAATATATCATTTCCTTAGAATTTTTTTAAATTCATAATCATACTAAAATAAACAGGTAATAAATATTTTCTGATCTAGTTGCATCTAAATCAGCCTAAAAAAAGAAACTGTCCATGTCAATATGCAAGCATGTAGACTTTAAAACACTATGGATGATTGAAAACCTCAGCAGGTATTCTAAGTCTTATTGGCTGTCGTCATTTTCCTCTTGTCTCAACCCCTTCCATTAGTGTTTATTTTCAGCTCTAGTTTCACCTTTGGGCTGCTATGGCCAATAGCAAGAAAACTCCTGGGGACTTTTGCAGTTTTGCTATCTCTATTGTGGGATATCATGATAATGATAATTATTCGATACATTGTGCACCTTTACTATTCACATAAATTTCTGTGACATTTTCATAAACAGAAAACACAATTTTACAACTCCCTGTAGCTTTAGTAGTAGAATTTGTATTTGCATCTCCCTTTTTATTTGTGATTTTTAATGCATAGACATCATTCATTCATTCATTTTCTTTTCGGCTTAGTCCCTTTATTAATTTGGGGTCGCCACAGCGGAATGAACCGCCAACTTATCCAGCACGTTTTTACGCAGCGGATGCCCTTCCAGCCGCAACCCATCATTGGGAAACGCATAGACATCTTCGAAGTAAATTAAATTCAAGTTCAATACATCATTTATGGGCCTGATTAACTAACGCGGGCAAGGAAATACACTAAATCATTTGTAAAAAATACCTCAATTTATCATAAAGGGACTAGTAATCAATACGTCACAAACAGGCATAATTAATGATATAGTTTGCCTGCAGCAATGTGTGTGCATGTACTGCATTAATGATAGGATTAATGTTTTATGCCATCACACATAACACACAAAGACATGCAAAATGTATCCATCATATGATGTTAGATATATCAATTCCACACGTACGCTCACATCTCCAATAGCAAGCAAAGCCAGGCGATCTAAAGTCACCGACACATCAATCATGAGCAATATGAGGCAACTTGCTACAGCGCAGTACGTTAAAGCAGTTTAGAGAGAAACTGATAAAAGCAACAGAGCAGAGTGAGACATCAGCACCTCGCTTCGCCAGACTCCATCTATCATTGTTCTGATTGCCTCAAAGCACAACAAATAAACAAACAGGGACCTGAAAAATCAAGGAGATATCAGGGCAGAGACGACACATGCATTAAGAGCTGTCAGCATAACGGCTGCCAAAGGTTTTTTAAACAAAGCAAAGAACAAATATATATATATATATATATATATATATATATATATATATATATATATATATATATATATATATATATATATATATATATATATATATATATATATATATATATATATATATATATATATATCAGACATATGACATTTTCACATTTCATCTCCATAAATGTAAATAAAAATTTTACTTAGTTAATCTGATCTGAGTCCAAGAGGCTACACTCTATTTTTTTAGTAGGTGTTACTCTGTCAAGTGCATGTTCAAGAAAAACCTGAGATCTTATGATGTATCACACATCACAGAGACCCAATTATAACTTCACTGCTTTCTCAAAGGGCACGGCAAACCTCTCGACGTGAGTGTAGGTGTGCGTGTGTGAGAGAGACCAAAAAAGTCAGCCGCTTTGGTGTAGGTGTGTGTCTGTGCATGTTTTTTGAGGCTGTCTGGGATTAACGGATTCAGTAGTGGTCTTGACTCATGTAGTGCCTTGATTGAGATCAAATAGAAGCCCACCCTCTACCCCAATTATAGATCTAATATTTACACATATTGGCTCATATTGCAATAAAATTGATGGATGGATGGATGGATGGATGGATGTATGGGCAGTCTAAATGATAAATAGATAGATAGACAGACAGACAGACAGACAGACAGACAGACAGACAGACAGACAGACAGACAGACAGACAGACAGACAGACAGACAGATAGACAGATAGATAGATAGATAGATAGATAGATAGATAGATAGATAGATAGATAGATAGATAGATAGATAGATAGATAGATAGATAGATAGATAGATGGATAGATAGATTTTGAAAGTTTGAAAGTGCTTACAACAGTTTGAAAGTGCTTACAAAATTGACAAGCAATCAATCAAAGAAATGCAGTGCAGTACCATTTTTTTAAATAAACACGTGTTCAGTGAGACTTTTAGGCTGCTGTCAGTTTAAGATGGATGCACAGATCCAATATATTGATCCATTTTCTCCCAGCTGTTTGTTCACTTGAGACATGATCCACTGATCCAAGATTAGCATTTTGAGATAACTTTAGGTGTATTTGGTATTTAAAATGCAGTAATATTAAAGAGAACTGAAGAAAAACATTTAAGTTGTATGAAATGACTATTCTTCCATCTTATAAGAATACTAATTGAAGAATTTTTAATAGTATAATTTATATATATTTCAAATGAGAAATTTCAGAAGTCTCTGGGAGTGTATGCTGCAAATGAAATTTCCCCTACGGGGACAAATAAAGCTAGCTAACTAACTAACTAACTAACTAACTAGCTAACTAACTAACTAACTAACTAACTAACTAACTAACTAATTATCACTATGTACAATTATTAACTATTTTCAAATAAGAGTTATTTAAATCATTGTAAGAAATAACATTTATTTCGCAATTTGTAATCTGAGAAAAATATTTATAACATATATATTTTCCAATATCGTGCAGCCCTAATTAAAGGTAAAAATTTTATACAGTGCATCCGGAAAGTATTCATAGCGCTTCACGTTTTCCACTTTTTTTAATGTTACAGCCTTATTCCAAAATGGATTAAATTCATTAATTTCCTCAAAATTCTACACTTAATACCCCATAATGATAATGTGAAAAAAATATTATTTGAAACTGTTGCAAATTTAATAAAAATTAAAAAACCTGAAAAATCACATGTACATAAGTATTCACAGCCTTTGTCGTGAAGCTCTAAATTGAGCTCAGGTACATTCTGTTTCCACTGATCATTGTCGAGATGTTTCAGCAGCTTAATTGGAGTTCACCTGTGGTAAATTCAGTTGATTGGACATGATTTGAAAAGGCATACTGTACACCTGTCTATATAAGGTCCCAGGGTTGACAGTGCATGTCAAAGCACAAACCAAGCATGAAGATGAAGGAATTGTCTGTAGACGTCCACGACAGGATTGTCTCGAGGCACAAGGCTGGGGAAGGTTACAGAAAGATTTCTGCTGCTCTGAAAGTTCCAATGAGCACAGTGGCCTACATCATCCGTAAGTGGAAGATGTTTGGTACACACCAGGACTCTTCCTAGAGCTGGCCGGCCATCTAAGCCAAGTGATCGGAGGAGAGGAGCCTAAGTCAGGGAGGTGATCAATAACCCGATGGTCACTCTGTCTGAGCTCCAGTGTTCTTCTGTGGAGAGATGAGAACCTTACAGAAGGACAACCATCTGTGCAGCAATCCACCAATCAGGCCTGTATAGTAGAGTGGCCAGACAGAAGCCACTCCTCGCCTAAAATTGAACTCTTTGGAGTGAACGCCAGGCATTACGTTTAGAGAAAACCAGGCAGCGCCCATCACCAGGCTAATACTATGCCTTCAGTGAAGCATGGTTGTGGCAGCATCATGCTGTGGGGATGTTTTTCAGGAACTGCAGGAACTGCAACACTAGTCAGGATAAAGGGAAAGATGAACGCAGCAATGTACAGAGACATCCTGAATGAAAACCTGCTTCAGAGTGCTCTTGACCTCTTGACCTGGTTCATCTTCCAGCAGGACAATGACCCAAAGCACACTGCCAAAATATCAATGGAGTGGCTTCACAACAACTCTGTGAATGTCCTTGAGTGGCCCAGCCAGAGCCCAGACCTAAATCCTATTGAACATCTCTGGAGAGATCTGAAAATGGCTGTACACCGTCGCTTCCCATCCAACCTGATAGAGCTTGAGAGGTACTGCAAAGAGGAATGGGCAAAAATTCCCAAAGACAGGTGTGCCAAGCTTGTGGCATCATATTCAAAAAGACTTGAGGCTGTAATTGCTGCAAAGGTGCATCAACAAAGTATTAAGCAAAGAAATGAATACTTATCTACATGTGATTTTTTAGGTTTTTTATTTTTACATTTAGTTTATAATAAATAAAATGTAAAATTATATAAATACATTTAGTTTCTTGAACAGAATTAGGAGACATGAATGTTTTTTGCTTCTGTTTTTTGACTTTCAAAATGCCAATTACAATTTCAATTACCACTGACCACGGGTCAAATATTATTTCAGGAGAACTGTAGCTTTAACAGGGTATCAATTAAAAATATTTTAAAAGCATTACAGAAATACAATATGATTTAGTGAACAAGTCATATTGACTAATGCTGTGAAGACTTTTTTGTGGTGATTATGGGCTTTTGGGAGCCAGAACTGAACGGTCATTGTATTGCTGTGAAAAGATTAGTCCTGTAATTTGCCTTGTGTGAGATAAACAAAAATAACAGCATATGTGTTTGGACTGATATAAGGGTGAGTAAAGGGTGAATTTAAATTAAAGCCCATTCATCTCAATGAGAGATGAAACACACACACACACAAACACAAACACATGCTCTTGTCTCACCCTCTCCAAGGCTGTAGCGGATCCGAGCGTCCCAGGCCAGAAGAGACACTCTGTTGTCGAAGCCCAGCATGACAGACTGGCTCAAGCAGAGCAGACTGAGAGCATAATTTACTCCATCAAAGCCCTGAAGAGCCTCCAGTCCACAGATATCTCTCAGTGTGGCCTGATTCCTCTCTCGCTGGCCTTTGCTTTTCTCTCCCCGTTCCTTATACACCAGCAAGGATAGGCAGTCTGTGATCAAGATTACAAATTCAAAAAATATCAGAAATGAGCAAAATGATAGATAGAAAGAAAGAAATCCGGGGGGGGGGGGGGGGGGGGGGGGGGGTTACTGCAACAGTATTGCTGTATAATTATTACTGTACATTACTGTCTAATAACACAGATGTACTGTTATTACTTATGCCAAATAGCATCATAAATTAATAATATTTGTACCTGCTGAAACAATTCAAATTTATTTCATTACACCACCTTTCCAGCAACTGATTATTATAATTTGCATAATAATCATGAACCACAACTGACAAAAAGTAACATATGCATGGGAAGCAGTTACTGAGCCGTGAAACACAAACTGTCTCTTGTCATAGACTAGTGATGTGTGTTAATACAATATCATGATAGACTCTCCACGGCGCCTTCACTTGTTGGTTGTTTTGTAAATGTGACCGATGTTTTGTTTTTATGCATCGGTACGAAAAAACAGACCCCTGCATCACCAGACTTCTATAAACAGAATGCAAGGAGTCGAGCAGCTGTCATAACACACACATCAAAAGACACAGTGATCCATGAAAGCAACTGGAGACTAACCTATTAAACAATGACAGCTTCAGGCGACAGATCCAAAAATGACCTGCAAACCAGCCAAGAGCACCTACAAAAGTTATGCAAGTCTTTGGCTTACACTGCGAATGCTGACGCATATCATGAGGTAGATTTGAGACTAGTTGTCACAATTTTAAATTAAACGTCTGTATATTTGTACATTTCTCTATTGCGCAGGGGTGAAAAAAGTTAATTGAATAGCATGTACTCTGGGATCTCAAAGCGGAACCTGCCACTAATCTAACAGAACAACATATTATACTACAATTTAAAGGGCCTCTATAATATAAAATCATCTTTTGCAAACTTTTTGGACAGAACTGTGTATAGTATGTCATATTGTGTGTCATAGTGTGTCATACAGTTATATTGGGGTGATATAAAGACAATAAGTCTCTTTTTTTAAATATCCTGATGTTAAAATAGGATCCAAATCCGTCCTATTTTGAGGCCCACCGTAATGTGATATAGAAGATGCTTCAATCCCGGTTTGTGGACGTTAAATCAGGTTTATTTTGTACATCAACATAACGGATATTTATTTGGCAGTGAATATTAACATGTATCCTGTCATATTTGCCGTTCAAAAACAGTGTAAAGTTAAACGCACATGCTATGTGTGTGTGCATGAACTTTGTAACAGCATTGTGTTGCAGAAAGGCTTGAATTAACTCCACATACATCAAACAATCGTTGGGAAAGTTCTTACTTAGCATTTCTCACAAACGTTACGTGAGACCTGCTTCCTTCATGTCTGTCACTGTGCTGTTTATCTGACACAGCCAAGGCAGAGATTGAGGCACACTCTAACAGGCACGTGGGAAAGGTGGGCGGGGAGAACTAGCATTAAAGGCACAGGCCACAAAAACAGCTACATTGTGTTCAGAGCAGAAAATTCCAAATTTCTGAAAGGTATAATAAATAATCTGATGAGTGTTTTGAGCTGAAACTTTACAGACACATTCTGGAGACACAAAAAAACTTATCTTAAATCTTGAAAAAGGGGTAAAATATGTGCCCTTTAAAACTATTCAAAAATATACTCTGGTCTTAGAATATTGGTATAAATTTTTTTTTAAACATGAACAAACATAAAATATGAATTATTATAAATTTGATTTAAATAAAATATAAGATATAAATATAAAAATATAAAAGTTACAAAATATAAATGTCTTTATAAAAATTATCCATTGTTTTATTAACGGAAACGTGCAGGGACTATGTTTTTGGCACACTGGTTATCATTTCCATAACCACAGTTTTACTGCAAATACCATGGGTAAAGAAATGGAACTCAATTTAGCACTTTTAAAATATAAATATGCACTGGTCATTAAATATCGACAACAATAACATTTAAACACAGACATAAAACTAAAATATAAATGCCATTTCAATGAACAGTTTTACTGCATATAATGGTTAAACTGTGTTAAGTAGGCCAATAGCAAAATCATGGTTATCATTGTTTTAACTACATGTATAAGTTATTACTAATGGCCTTTTGGTTAAATTTGTAGTTCTAAAGGGTGGGGCAACACTGTGACAAAAATATGATGGTATTGGCTTGTTTAAGTTTAGTTTGTGGGACAAAATCCAAAAAACATTCTAAATTTAAGCATTATATAGTAGTTTCAGACAATGACAAATGAAAACAGTCCTTATATTTTCAGACCAAGACAACAACAAAAATCATATAAAGCTCATGTAACAACTAGCAAAAGACAACTAGCTCTTATTTTCTATAACACTAAAAAACTAGCAAAATTTCAATTCTGGTCCTAAAACAGCTCGAGTCAAAGTGAATTGCGACATCTTGACACGTGCATTGCTGTGTCATTCCAATATCCCACATAACGAACATGCCAATACCTACGTGCCATCATGAGGTACAAAAAAACGTGACAGGGCTACATGACAGGTCTTCAAACATGGTAAGTACGTTCATTAAACAAAACCGCTATTTAAATCACTTTATTCACCCCAACACTTTTAAAAACCTGCGTAAAAACTTTTCCCAAGTAGAATTTATAGGAATTACCTGCTACCGGCGAAGGTTTCCGAAGAATCACCCATCTGTTTTTCCACTGTTAACGTAAGGAAACAAAACAAAGGCAGAGTTCGAATATGGAAACAAATAACCACTTAACTTTTGGCACAGCAATGAACGATGCAGTAAATGTAGTTTGCGTTGCTTTTAACCACCTTTTTCCCTTCTCGGAGTTTGACTTGTCCCTCTACGACAACCGTATCCGTCATCTTGTGTCATGTTTCCCGACAGCTGTGTGCGGTCCGCGGCAGTGAGTGAGTGAGGGGGTCACTTTCAAAATAACCTCCAGAACTCACTGTCTGCTCTGTTGTAACACACACACAAACTCTCTCTCCCCCACAATACTCACACATGCACAGGGCCACCCTCTCTGAACACACACCAGAACGGTTTTTACAGTTGTCCATTAGGTCAAGGTGACAAGTTATATGGTACTAATTAATTTACAACACATGACCTGACCATTCTTGCAAGTCTCAGACAGTCAAGTAGACCAGGGGTTCTCAACCTTTTTCACTTCGGGGCCCACCTCCTTCTCTGAAAATCTTTTGAAGGCCAACATCTGACATTTTTTCTTAAACTGATTGTCTAGAGAAAATGCTTATTTTAAACCTTTATTTATTAGCAAAACATTTCTTTTGCTTATACTGTTGCTTATACTATTTTCTACAGCTTTTTTTTTAAAAAATACACGAAACATTATATATATATATATATATATATATATATATATATATATATATATATATATATATATATATATAAAATAGAATATAGAATATATATAAATATATAGATTTTTTTCTTTTTTAAAACACACACAGATTCAAAGCTCCTAAATTATTCAGGTATTTTTACAACTGCAGAGTATTTGGGCCTTTTTTTAATAAATGAACCTGACAGGACAACAGGAGATGACAAAAAAAAAAAGCCGCGGCCCACTGGTTGAGAATCCCTGAAGCAGACTTTCTGGTTTGAGGGGATGGTTCATCACAAAAAATGTACAGAGAAAAAAGAATATTTATAGGCCATAAGCGGCTTATTTTGAACATTAAAGTCAAACAAATTCCATAACTTCAAAGGCTTAAACTGTCCTAACCCAATCTGGTGATTCATAGCAGGCACAAACTTATAAGAACTGATGTTTATACAATGGAAGCATAGGAGGCTATTGTGTTCTATTGTGTATTAAAATGGTACCTGTGCTTATCCTGGATGCTGCAACCTACATGTATAGCTACACTGAAAAATGCTAAGAAACAACATAGGCTCACATGAGAGACTGTGCCTATATAAGGCAGACATTATACAACATGTAGCTCGGCTAAGCAAAAAAATGCATTACAATTTTGTGTTATTCTCTAAAAAAAAAGGAATAGCATACTTAGTTATTAATGGAAAATAACCCTACAGGTACAGGACGTCAGCCTGACATCATATTGACGTTGCACCCCAACGTCGTGGGGACTTTGGATTTTGTTTGGAAATGAAAATCGGGTTGAAGTCAGAACCCAGCGTCAGGCCGACGTCAATGTCCAACCTAAAATCAACCTAAAATCCACGAAATATCAACGTCTAATCATGTTACACCTTGATGTTGTGTGGACGTTACCACCATGACATCTATCAGTAGTTGGATTTTGGTTACCTTCCAACACAACCTAAAATCAACCAAATATCAATGTAATTTGACATTGTTATTGGACGTCAAAATAACAATGTCCTTAGACTCTGAATTTTGGTCACCTGACATCATGACCTAAATCTAACCTAACATTATGTCTTATGATGTTGTGTGCCTGCTGGGAATGGGCTTTCCTTTTTAATATAAAAAAAGGTTGGTTTTGGCAAGCTCTTTTACACCAAAACTCAAATGTACAGTAGAGTAGCAGCTAGGACTGCACAATTGGATAAAAAAATCCAATTGCAATTTATCTGATAAAAATTTGCCATTTAAAATGTGATTTACTAATATTTCATAAAAGAGCCTATAAGGTTTGATGTGGTGGTTTTAACACCACCGAAAAAGGCCAAGCATGATCACAAAATACGCTACACAGTGCTGGGAAAAACCCACGGGAAGAACATGCAATCTCCACACACAAATGTCAAATGGCACAGCCAGGACTCGAACCAGCGACCTTCTTGCTGTGAGGTGACAGTGATAACCACTGAGCCACCGTGCCGCAATATAAAATCATGTATATAAAGATATGCAAACTTTCAAAACATTTACATATAGAGTGTGTTACATTTTTCAGGACAATGTGCTTACGAACTATCAAAACTGTCCAAAACGATATGCTTGTTACCATATTTGATAGTGCATTGAAATAATCACAGATTTTGCGATTTGAAATTTGCACCCTTCAAATCGCGATTTCAGTTTAAAAATGATTAATCATCCAGGCTGAGCAGCAGCTCAAAAAAAAGTTAATTAAATCACTCACTCATTCACTTTCCTCCAGCTTAATCCCTGCAAACTGTAATAAATTTTCTGCTATTCCAGATTACACAAAGAATATGGAGATAGAAGTTGTTTAACGTCAACAAAGAAGAAATACAATGTTCTAATATTCTGTTTTTAATAATGTTAGGGCTACTGAATCAGTTTTTTTTGCAAGTGACATGGTTAAACGTTTGTTCACCTTGTGTCTACCGCAACCATCAACATACCATTCACACCACACACATTCTCTCAAAAGAAACGGGACAGAAGTGCTGTCAGTCAATAAATGGGACAATAAAGTAACAAGTACTTATTTGAAAAAGTAAATAAAATGTAATGTGTTCCTTTAGTTACTGAAAAAATAATCTGATTACATAACTTGCATTGCTTATGATGTGCTAAGGACTTCATGGATACATTTGAAATAAATGTTGTAAATAATGTTTTGTATCTTTACTTTAATATACAGTTGAAGTCAGAATTATTGGCCCCCCCTTTGAATTATTTATTTTAATTTTTTTTTATATTTCCCAAGTGATGTTTAACGAAGCAAGGAAATTTTCACGGTATGTCTGATAATAATTTTTCTTCTGGAGAAAATCGTATTTTTGTTTTATTTCGGCTAGAATAAAAGCAGTTTTAAATTTTGTAAAAAAAAATTTAAGGTTGATATTATTAGCCCCTTTAAGCTATATTTGTTTTCGATATTCTACAGAACAAACCATTGTTATACAATAAGTTGCCTAATTACCCTAACCTGCCTAGTTAACCTGATTAACCTAGTTAAGCCTTTAAATGTCACTTTAAGCTGTATAGAAGTGTCTTGGAAAAATATCTAGTGAAATATTGTTTACTGTCATCATGGCAAAGATAAAATAAATGAGTTATTAGAAATGAGTTATTAAAACTTATGTTTAGAAATGTGTTGAAGAAATCTTCTCTCCATTAAACAGAAATTGAGTAAAAAAATAAACAGGGGGCTAATAATTCAGGGGGGCTAATAATTCTGACTTCAACTGTACATGTAAACAAGCTTACCATTGTGTGAACTTCCCATAAAGCTTAAGCTTAAGTAATACTGTTTAATTTAATGAAATAAATATGAATAAGAAGGGGATAAGAACCCTTCTACCAGGATGTAGCACCTAGAAATATATCAGATGCCAACTGTGGGGGAGGAAGCACCACATAGCTTTTTGAATCTCAATTAAGAGTCTTGCCTAAAGGAACAACATCAGATTTCCCCACTGGAGGAATCCGTTTGTATCCCTGATGTCTCGTTCCATTCGGCCTCCCACAGAGAGCATTTTCATCTA
This sequence comes from Danio kyathit, assembly GCA_903798195.1. Taxonomy (NCBI): domain Eukaryota; kingdom Metazoa; phylum Chordata; class Actinopteri; order Cypriniformes; family Danionidae; genus Danio; species Danio kyathit. The sequence goes on from LR812519.1 coordinate 51,113,046, forward strand.
CAGCAATAAAATAGCCCTGTAAATGACATAACCGTATAACATTTTTTTTTATGTCCGTGTAATTTAAAATGCATTTACTTTAAATAACCTAATGGCAGAACACAATATTCATTAAATTACATTTATTTTGTGTTTGTTCTTAAACAGACGCTTTCTTTTTAAAGTGATTACAAAGTGCATGCATCATGTAAATGGTAATTACTGAAAAGGCAGCTAAAAGCTGCAGTATTTTAGGGCCTTAATCAAATAAGCACATTTGTCACAACAACCATAAGGGTTTATTTATAATAAATGTCAGATGTTCCTGTTGAAGCTCAAGATGCTATTTAGAGGATTCACATTTTGCTGGATTTCACAGGCCATCAGGCAATGCACATTTGAACTTAACTGAAAAAATGTGTTACACTAGAAAATTGCTAAATAGAAGCATTTCCCCTCGGTCTCTGGCTGTTTTTTATTAAATATTTGTTATTTTTATGTGAGGTGAATGAGATTGTGAGAGTAGATAACTCTAAAAGATGTGTTCCTTTGTGGCTTTGTGTTGAAAAATCTGCAGTTTTAAAGATTTTTGAACTTGTTGCACCAATGGAGAGATCAACAAATGGAGAAATGTCTGGACCCAGACAAGCGGTAACCTTTCATATGGAGAGATGAGGAAGCTAGGCGAGCAGAAGCGCCTGACAGTAATGGCTGGGCTGGGGTGAAGTTTGGATGAAGGATTGGAGGTAGTGGGCGTCAGGCCATTGGCAGGAGTGTAAAAGTCAGAAATGACTTCGTATTGGCAAGCAGCAGAGGCGTAACATGAGAGAATTCCAGAGGTTAAAGACAAGTCAAGCTGAAGCATTTTGAATGCACTCCAGGGGACAAATAGCAGATGCTGGTAGAGGGAGTGAAGGTAGATGTGAAATGACTGTAGTCTGGGTAAGGAGCTGAAAAGACTAGTGGTTAAAACAGAGTCTTGTTGTTTGTGGAGTGTAAAGCATCCGAGACAGCTGAAAGCTGGCCAAAAATGCTATTGTGCTTAACAACGCTGTTAAATACATTTTGTGGTAACTCCGTACAATAAGGTTCCACTCATCTGGTCACAAATCACAGAGACCAATTATTCAGCAGCATTGATTTATCTAGCATAGTGATGATTTATACTTATGGAGCAAGTGATTGTCAAGTTCAAACCTCAAAGCATATTTAGTTTTCTCTCATAAAATGGAGTTAAAGAGCCGCTATTTTAGGTTTTTGAAAATGACATTTTATGCAGCGTGTAACACAGCTCTAAGTGAAGTGAAGTATCCAGCTAAGGCTTAAATCTGAAAGTGCGTCATGTTTAAATATTATTTTAAATATATATATATTTTTTTTTATTGAGTCATCTATAAAAGAGTCGACTCATTGTGGTTTAGGATGAATCGCAGCTGTAACCAATCATTAGCCGTGTTGGTGTGACGTCAATACGGAACTCAAGCCCCGCCCATTTGTTGCGCGTGCAGACCCAGGAAAATTGAACCCCTCGGCCACAAACACTGTAGAAAGAAGAAGATGAAGACAAACACTGTAGCAGATCCCGGTTGAATCCAGTCGCATAGACGCTGTGCTCTGAAGTGTGAGGGAAAGTCAGTGGGAAAGTCCTACCCAAAGATGAGGCTGTGAAGAGTCAGTGGTTGAAGTTTATTTTTGCAAAAATACCTCAGCATTATAGCCCCAGCCTTGTGCTGTGTTCCCGTCATTTTTCTGATGAGTGCTTCAGCAATCTACATGCTTACAATGAGTGATTCATCGGCCATTTGCTAAAGAAAGGATCAGAAAAGACTATTGATGTATGGGACTTTGTCAGAGCTTGACAGGAATTTTACAGTACGCAGTTCATGGATCAGTTTCTTCCTCCATTTCACAAATGTAAGTAACTTAAGTGTGATTAAAATGGTTGCCTCCTTGTTTTCTCTAGCTTGCAAATTATGCATTTAATTGTGTTTTGTTACTTGTAGTTGCTCCACGCGGCTTGTACTGTATCTGGTTAACTCTTTATCATCTCATATCGCGTCTAAAGCCATGTTGAAAACATGAAGCGCGCCACTTTGTTTACGGATTTAAATACGTTTGTGAGCTCGTTTTTCGTTGTTACGGCCACCGTCAGCTGTTCATACTCACATGCCGCGTTCAAGTTTCAAAATAGTTCAGCTTTTGCCACTGTGTAGATTAATACTGAATGTGTGCCACTGTTTTTACTTAAGAACAGAGCAATATGCTGGTGTTAAACTGCTTTAATGCACTCCTGCACTGGGCTCACACATACACTCTGCTCTCTGACTACTTCAAAATTGTTGATAAGCCATGGTGGGCGTTTCTCTCTGTCTCATGGTGAAATGCGAACAGAATTGTGGATACATTTTAATCCCTTCACACATGCACTCATTTGAACAATATTTTTGCTGCCTTCTTCAATGTAATGTATTTTTTGTTTGTGCTCCATTTGCTATTTCTATTCCGACAGTTTGTCAGTGTTAAACTCTTACAGACATTATGATGTGCAAAAACAATTGAAAGTACATGTGTAAGCTGTAAGTACGTCGCATGATGATTACCAAAATGAGGCAGTGCACGTACAATAGGTGCATACTTCTAATAATGAAATTAGCATTAAATACATTGTACACAGACCTTTGCACAAAATCCGAAACTAAAATTTTACACTCAATAAAAATGAGGCTGTTCATGTACAATATAGACATACTGGTCTAATAAAAAAATTGACATCATGCAAACTTTTGCATAAAAACTAAAAAAACGAAAACTTTACAGGCAATTACAAAAATCAGGCAGTGCACATACAATATGCACATACTGTTCTAAAAAACATTGCATGTCACACATTGTATAAATATCCTTGCACAAAAACTAAAACTGAAAGACAAAATGTTATGTGTGATTTCTAATATCAGTCGGTGTATGTACAATATGCACATACTCTTCTAATAGCAAAATTCACACAGTCCCATGCACAAAAACTTAACACACAATTACCAAAATCAGGATAATGTTACATTATTGTTACAACAATTACATAATGCTCATTTCTAGTATATGACAGATTAATAAACAACTAACAAATCAATAACTATTTAACTAATATAATTAATTTAAGGCGTCACGGTGGCACAGTGGATAGTACAATTGCATCACAGCAAGAAGGTCGCTGGTTCGAGCCTCGGCTGGGTCAGTTGGCATTTCTGTGTGGAGTTTGCACGTTCTCCCCATGTTTACGTGGGTTTCTTCCGGGTGCTCCTGTTTCCCCCTCAGTCCAAAAACATCCAGTATAGGAGAATTGGGTAAGCTAAATTAGCCGCAGTGCATGTGTGTGAAAGAGTGTGTATGGATGTTTCCCAGTGATGGGTTGCAGGTGGAAGGGCATCCATTGCATAAAACATATGCTGGATAAGTTGGCAGTTCAATCCACTGTGGCGACCTCAGATTAATAAAGGGATTAAGCCGAAAAGAAAATAAATGAATAATTAATTTACAAAGCAGCAATTTTATTTGAATACAATTTTAGAACACCATAAACATGAACGCTATTCCCTTAACCAGTAATTGGTTAGCAGATTGGATGAAAATGAGAGACAATTGTATAAATTTATATAAATGAGCCACCAATTCCCTAAAACATACAAGTTTTGAGCTAAAATGATCAGCCTGATCTCAAAACGAAACATAAACATTTTACATTTAGTAAGTTTTGTTGTTAATTCGAAGTTTGTACGAGTTCAGTTGTACGGAAATTTACAATTTTAAAAAGGAGGAGTGGCACCCAAACTCACCCCTAAACCCAACTGTCATTGGGGGAAGAGCAAATTGTACAAATCAGATCGTATGAATTCATATGGAATAGCCACTAAATCTAAAAGTTACGAATTGCCTGAGATTGTGTTGAAGTTATAGTGTTGCATTTACCATGTTGTTTAGTGATCTGTTACATAAAACCTCACAGAGATAAAAATGATTCTTAGAGGATATTCAGATTCCTAATAAGATCTAGAAAGTGAGGGGGGTCAATGACAGAAGTGCAGTGTTTAGCACCCTTGGGGCAACTTGGGTTTCATTAGGGTTTGTTCAAGGACACAGTGGCCACAAACAAAGGAAAACCGATGCCAGTCAGAAGTTGCTACTCAGCACCCTGAACATTTTTTTTATTATTATTATTTGTAACTGTTTTCAAAATGAACTTTAAATTCCTCAATACACACTGATCCTAATGAGGCTGACAAACATTAAATAAGTCACTTAACAAGGAATCAAAAATACATTCAATTTTATTGAAGACAGTTGCTGTGTCGGAGTACATGAATCATCGATGCATTAGCTTGTGGTTTTACAAATGAAAACACTGCATGTCCTTAGAATACATGCGGCATTTCGTATTGATCTTTTCCTCTCGCGTGTCTTTCCCTTTCAGACTGTACTTCCTCTTCACAATTATCCCTGAAATACGTCTTGGCAGAAAGCAGTGTCCTCGGGTCAATGAAACGTTTCCAACTGAACAGTAGCCATTAAAATTCTGTGCGTGAACTTTAGAGACACAAGACGGAGTAACCTCGTCCAGCAAGACAGCAGTAAAGAAGACTATACTAATAGTCCAAAAAGCAGAAGCAAAAGACATCAGGACAACTAAAATATGACACCTGCTTTTTGAGTGCTATTACAGTGGACTGATATTAATGTCCATAAGTAAAGCTAAAATGAACCATATCCACTTCTTACATTTGTAATACTGCTTGTGGGTTTAAGCTTAGCATAGAATATGATCTCAAAAGCCATTTATGACCACTGTTTGTACAAATTATTTCAAAATAAATGACAAAATTACTTAAGTTACGGCGATGCGGTGGCGCAATAGGTAGTGCTGTCGCCTTACAGCAAGAAGGTCGCTGGTTCGAGCCTCGGCTAGGTCAGTTGGCGTTTCTGTGTGGAGTTTGCATGTTCTCCCCGCGTTCGTGTGGGTTTCCTCCGGGTGCTCCGGTTTCCCCCACAGTCCAAAGACATGTGGTACAGGTGAATTGGGTAGGCTATATTGTCCGTAGTGTATGAATGTGAATGATTGTGTATGGATGTTTCCCAGAGATGGGTTGCAGCTGGAAGGGCATTCGCTGCATAAAAAAAATATATGCTGAATAAGTTGGCGGTTCATTCCACTGCAGCGACCCCAGATTAATAAAGGGATTAAGGAAAAGAAAATGAATGAATGAATAACTTATGTTACTTTAAAGGGCACCTATTTGACCCCTTTTACAAGATGTAAGATAAGCCTTTGGAGTCTCCAGAATGTGTCTGTAAAGTTTCAGCTGAAATTACCCATCAGATTATTAATTATAGCCTCCAGAATCTGCCCATTTTGGTGTCTGAGTACACTGTAGCTGTTTTTGTAGCCTGTGGTAAATGCGAATGAGCTGCTTCTCCCCGCCCACCATTCCTACATGTGTGTCTGCGTCTCATGCAATACGTCAGATAAACAGCACAGTGACAGAGACAGACTTGGATGAAGCTGAAATACAGCTGTAATGAAGTTTGATAGCCAGGAAAGAAGGAGGCGGAGAACCGACAAACTTTTAAATAAGTTTTAATGATAAAATAAAACAAACGAACGGCAGCTCATCACAGAGACTGCCGTCAAACTGAAAGCAAAAGTAAAACAATATGTCCTGGCCCGGTCCTCTCTCATCCAGCACTGGCGTCTCTCCTCCTTTTAGCTTCCAGGGCTCCTCCGTGAGACTGAAGGCAGGTGACGCGTCCAGGTGTCCCTGATTATCTCACTTGCGCCACCCGCCTCGCACACACTCACGACTCTCGGCCCCGCCTCACTCACCACAACAGTGCATTAGTCAAAAATACCAAGTTAGTGTATTTGTGGTGGAGTTTATTTAAGCCTTTCTGAAATGATGAGTCTTACACAACTGTCGTTTGCAGTACACACACACACACACACACACACACACACACACACACACACACACACACACACACACACACACACACACACATGCATGTTTACTGACCTATTTTAACGTCAGGAAAGTTTAAAAAAGAAACTTGTTGGGTTTATATCACAGCAATATGACTGTGGACACACTATGCCTATACACAGTTCTGTCCAAACAGCTTACAAAAGATGATTTTCATCATAGGTGCCCTTTAACTTATTTTAATACGTTAATCAGGTTTCAACTAACATTTTTTTTAATTATACAAAGTTTAACTTAATATTTTAAGTCAGTTTGATTGATGTAAGTTGAGATGACTTGAAATGTTTGATTCAACTAAAAAAATGAAAGCAGCAAGACTTTTTACAGTGTACATTTAAGCTAAGCTTATTAAAAGTCAAGGTGGTATACACTGCAGTTTCTGTGCTGGCAGTGCCTTAGACATTACTTTAAAAAATTAAATAATGAATCACTGTTTTGTTTTTATAGACAAGTGCGTGGATGAGCCATTTTTCATCTTTTAATTTAATATTGCAAAATAAGTTTGTGCAATTTACATAAAAAAACAAAAGGAGACAGCAGAGGATGACAGAGTGCAGTAGCTTTCCTTTTTGTTTTGATAGCTGTAAAACTACGCCATATGTTGGAGGTTGAGTTAGACTCAGGACTGATAAGTTATATTATTTACATTTTTCACCTTCTAACTAAACTTACATTTTCAAATGGCAACGTTTAAATTTCATACTTCGTATAGCTAGTGTGTTAACAACATGTCCTGGTAATGCTTACCAATGAGGTCGATATAGGCAGAAAGTTTTTGTGGCCATTTAAATGCATTCAACCACACAGGAATTTACAAAACCAAATCAATCTGTTCACAATAATTTTTTTGACTACCTCTGGAAGTGGTTGAAAGGAGGCAAGCTCAAAACAATTTAGGTCCTGTTTACACTTGCATTCAGCATCGCCCAGTTGAGATCAGATTGATGAAGGCATACTATTACTAAATACCGTGCCTCACATTTTAACGGTGCCCCAGTGGTCTTGTCATTGTGTGTATTTCTGTTTTGCTCTTGAGTTCCCATGTGCCACACACCCCGTTACCTTAGTTGACCTTATTAGTTGCTTTAATTATTTATCGTCTCCACCTCCTCGTCATCTAATTTAGTTAATTGTTTCCTTAACCATAAATGCCCACTTGTATTAGCCTATTGTTGTCAGTTGTATTAGTGTTACTTCTGAGATGTCTATGTGCCCCCGCTGTGGTTTTTGGTTTTTCTTGTGGACTGTTAAATAAATCTTAAATAAATCACTTCGGATGCTTTCTTTGACAGACATTACATAAACAGTACCAATGTAATTGAAAGTGGACAATCTCAAAATGGTTTCGGTCCTGTTTACATATTCAGCATACTCCACTTGAGATCTGACTGATGAATATGTGCCTTAATACTAGATCTGAACAGTGCCAAAGTGGTTGAACGTGGACAAGCTTAAAATGGTTTTGGTTCTGTTTAAAATTGCATTTGGAGTCATCTACTTGTGATCAAATTGATGAAAATGGATTGATTTTAATACTGGTATAAACAGGGCTAAAGTGGTTTAAAAAATGGACAAGCTCAAAAAGGTGTAGGTTCTGTTTACACTTGCAATCAGAGTAATCCACTTGTGACGAAATTCATTTGAATGCATTTAATACTGGGTATAAGCAGGGTTAAAGTGGTCAAAAATGAACAAGCTCAAAATGGTTTCCCTTCTGTTTACACTTCTATTCAGCAAATATTTGACTTGAGATCTGATTGACGAATATGTACCTTAAAGCTGCAGTCACGCTAGAGTTTGAGCTTGCGAAACTCTGTCGTACAGCGCTGCGAAAAGGGGCGAGATTAAACAAGATGATTAGACATTAAAGCGAGCGATTGCTCCATGTTTTACATTTTTGTCCAGAGAGGTCATGTTTTGATCCTCGATTGGTCTCACGCAGTCAAGTGATGCGATTTCGCAGGTCAGAGTTCACCAAGCTTGAACTTTGCACCGCAGCAACCTGCGAAACTTGACGCATGACCTTGTGTTTCCGGTCTGACGCATTCGCGTGCTTATGAATGGGGAGAAAAGTCCAGTGTGACCGCAGCTTTATACTAGATCTGAACAGTGCCAAAGTGGTTGAATGTGGACAATTTCAAAATGGTTTTGGTTCTGTTTACACTTGCATTTAGAGTCATCTTTTTTTGATCAAATTTCTGAAAATGCATTTTAATACTGGTATAAACAGGGCTAAAATGGTTTTAAAAATAGGCAAGTTTAAAATGGTTTAGGTTCTGTTTAGACTTGCATTCAGAATAAACCACTAGTGATCAAATTTATTAAAATGCATTTAATACTGAGTATAAACAGGGTTAAAATGGTCAAAAATTAACAGGGTCAAAATGGTTTCCCTTATGTTTACACTTCTATTCACCATATACTGTATTTCACTTGAGATCTGATTGACAAATATGTACCTTAATACTAGATCTGAACAGTGCCAAAGTGGTTGAATGTGGACAATCTCAAAATGGTTTTGGTTCTGTTTACACTTGCATTTAGAGTCATCTTTTTTTTTTTAATCAAATTCCTGAAAATTCATTTTAATACTGGTATAAACAGGGCTAAAATGGTTTTAAAAATAGACAAGCTCAAAATGGTTTAGGTTCTGTTTACACTTGCATTCAGAATAAACCACTTGTGATCAAATTCATTAAAATGCATTTAATACTGAGTATAAACAGGGTTAAAGTGGTCAAAAATGAACAAGCTCAAAATGGATTTGGTCTTGTTTACACTTGGATTTAGCGTGTTTTACATGAGATCTGATTGATGAATATGTACCTTAATACTAGATCTGAACAGTGCCAAAGTGATTGAACATGGACAATCTCAAAATAGTTTAAATTCTGTTTACACTTGAATTCAGAGTCATCCACATGTGATTAAATTGATGAAAATATATTTTAATACTTGCATGAACAGGATTAAAGTGGTTTAAAAATGGACATGCTCAAAATTGTTTAGGTTGTGTTTACACTTGCATTCAGTCATCTATTTGTGATTTCTCCAATAGTCTCTGACGGCAGCATTTTAATGCTGGTATAAGCAGGGCTAAAATGGTTTCAAAATGGACAAGCTCAAAATAGTTTAGATTCTGTTTACATTTGTATTTGAAGTCATCAACTTATGATTAAATTGACAAAAAATGTATTTTAATAACAGGGTAAGTGGACAAAAATGGATTAGCACAACATGATTTGGTTCTGTTTACACTAGCATTCAGTTATCCACTTGCTATTGAATTTTGATGAAAATACATTTCAATACTAGTTATAAACAGGGCTAAAGTGCTCAAAATGGACAAGTCAAAATGGTTTCAGACCCCATTTACACCCGCACCATTGTCCACTTGTGAATAGAACAAAAGCTTAATCTCTTAATAGCAGGTGTAAACAAGACCATTTTGTAGAGTGCCCGCGGCATTTTCTGCTGTACTGGGAAAAGAGTAGATTGTCACCAGTAGATTGTTAATGATCACCAAGTTCAGCCTATTGTCACGTCAGACAAAAGTGGCATTGTTTTTGCTGTGGTTGCTCTTCTTGCTTGACGTTTTAACTGAAGGTTTGATTGATTTTTTTGCCGCTGGATCAATGCGCTTTTTCGTAGGCAGCAGTTCAGCTTGGTCTGAGGTCTGATAAACTCCTGTTCTCATTCTTCCTTTGCTGGTTTTCAGATCACCAACCACCCTTTCCAAACCTTCGGATTCTCTATTATCACCACCAAGGTCACCACAATGGATCCCATCAACGTCAAGAGCACCTCGCACATGAAGAGGAGAGCGCTTGCCTGCTCCTCTGACCCTGGGTTGAGCTGATGGAGGAGCGGGAGGTGGATGTGGAGGTGGAGGAGGTGGGGCGGAGGGTGCCCTCCTGTGGGAATATTTGGAAACACTGTTCCTGTCTCTCTGACGTCTTTCATTTTTCACTAAGAAATGATAAACAAAAGGCGAGAGGTGCAAATATTAAGATTGTTCATTAATAGAGCACAGCTTTTGTGCAGGAATGTTGATGAATAACAAACTCTATTCTAAGAAAATATATTTAGGAATATTCCGTTGAAGTCAGAATTATTAGCCCCCCTGAATTATTAGCCCCTCTGAATTATTAGCCTTCCTGTATATTTTTCCCCAATTTCTGTTTAACAGAGAGATTTCTATTCTATTTCTATAACTCATTTCTATTAACTGATTTATTTTATCTTTGTCATGATGACAGTAAATAATATTTGACTAGATATTATTCAAGATACCAAAGGCTTTACTATCAAAAATATATATTGCATAAGGGGTTAATAATATTGACCTTAAAATGGTTATTAAAAAATTAAAAACTGCTTTTATTCTAGCCAAAATAAAACAAAAAAGACTTTCTTCAGAAGAAAAAATATTATAGGAAATACTGTGAAAAATCTCTTGCTTTGTTAAACATGATTTGGGAAATATATGAAAAAGAAGAAAACAAAAATAAACAAGAGGGCTAATCATTTTCAACTGTATATATTCTCAGATGATATGACAAATCTAAAAATGACTTGCCATAAACACTGCCACACATTACAAAGGATTCTGTTCCTAAACGTTTTAGCACGGTTATGCACATACAAAATAGACATGCACAGTTAAGTCTTACTGAATGGAGATAATCTGATGTTCTCCATCATAAGGTTGAAGCACATTCAACATTTGTGTGTTTGGGCCTTGATTAATAAGAGCAGTCATGTTTTAGACCAGGGGTGCTTAAACTTTTTCTTATGAAGGGCCAAAAAACAGTCTTGATTGAGCATGGTGGGCCGAAGTTAAGTATAACAAACTTACATTAAAGTTGTCATTGGTGATTTCCTAATTTATTTAATATTTAAAAATTTAAAATAAAAAATGTAAAAGCATTGCTTTATATGAACTAACGCAGAATATTTTTACATTTTATAATAAACTTCTTACAGTAAAAACAATCCCATTTATAACAGTTACACTAGTCAAGCCGCAGGCCCTAGTTTGGACATCTCTGTTTTAGACAATCCTGGCTCACAACATTAATAAAGGAGCATGTTTTCTGCTGATAAATCGAGGGACTGAGCTGCTACACAGGTATAGAGCGTCTGTTGTCTGTGGAACTGTGTTTGAAGCTCAAAACACAGCAAATCTTCCTTTTTCTGGTCTATTTGCATCTTTTATGTGGAAAAATTTTATGAATATAAATTGAGCAATTTGTATTCATATACATTATTGATAAACTTGTTCAAACATTGAATTTGGTTTACTGAAAGGTGCTTTCATTTCAGTTTGCAGAATTAAGTTAATAATCGACTCATATTTATTTTGTTCATAAGTATTAACTATGTCACTCATACACACAAAACAGCTTTATTTGAAACTGCTAATTAGCCTAATTGAAGTTTTAGAGGTATTTATCATGTGCTTGATTAATTTAATGGTTGAAGTCTGAGCAGGGGCGGACTTAGTGATTTGGCCACTCTAAGCAGTTTCAGGTAGGGAGTCCTAGCATTGAAACTCAAAACACTCCTTCTCTAGAGATATTTTTTTCCCAACGCAATCTCACGGCAATTCGTAACTTTTTAATTTAGTGGCTAATTCGTATGAATTCGTACGATCTTATTCGTACAATTTAGTTCGATTTGCTCATCACCCAATGACGGTTGGGGTTAGGTGCCACGCCTTCTTTTTAAAATCGTACATTTTGTAAGACTGAACTCGTACGAATTTGTACGAATTAGCCACTAAACTGACAAAACGTAAAATACTTACGTTTCCTCGTGAGATCAGGCTGTTTTTTTCTGTAGATTTGTTTTTTTTTTTGTAAATAATAATGAATAAAAATAAATAAATAAATAAAAATATATCTCAAGAGAAACCTTTATCTTCTTAAAGTAAAACTAAATTAAAATTAAGTAAAGTTCCACTATTCGCCCCCGGTTTTGAAAAGAAGTAATAACATTAAAATCTTAATGGTTATAGCCAGATTTACAACATATGATAGATTTGATCAATTTATAAAAAAGCTATATATAGGCTTCTTGGCATTGGTTGGGGCCCTAAGCGGCTGCTTACCTCACTTATTGGTTAAGTCCGCCCCTGAGTCTGAGATATTGGCTTCTGCTCCTCTGCATACATTAACATGGTGGTATTTTTTCCTTCTTTCAGCAGGATAGGTATAAAACACTAACACATGACTGGCTCACCAGGTTGCTTAGCGACATGCAATTGAGTTGAACAAGAAGAAGGTGCGGGACACCGGGAGGTAAGTGGCCATGACTTGTTAATGCCCACTAAAAAGACTCTTTCAGACCAAATGCAAAATCATTAGCATCCTCAAAAGCAGCCTCTCCAGCCCGTCCCTCTGTTTTCATTAGCCTCTCTGATCTTTAACTAGACTGTGATAAAGGTCAATTAGAAGGGATGCTATTGTGGATACAAACTGTCTAAGTATAAAAGAAACGTGTTGTGAGTAAATACTGGTGTATGGCAAGCCGTTTTAACATTTAATCAATAAACCATACTAGATTATATTTTTATACTAATATACCTATTTTATTTTAGATACTGGCCTATAATTTTCAACATGTACTATAACTTATTCATTAGCAATTAGTACCTTCCTTTAGTTACATATGCAGTGTTGAGTTGGGATTATATTTGACCAGAAACCACAGGTCAAAACACATGAGATTTGTGGAGACACTGCAGAATTTAATCATACAAGATTGAATGTTTATGGGACTTCCGGTGGTGCGAAATGGAATAGACGCACTTTCTTTAGCTCCATCTAACCAAACCGAATTTTCTCACTTAGATCGATTTATATGTGAAAATAATATCGCACTTCAGTACGTTGAACAATGACAAAGCTGAACAAAGTTAAAAAGGGAGAGAAAGGAGCTGATGAGGAAGAAACAAAAGTAATGAAAGTCACCGAATGCGCTAAAGGAGCGGATGCTAACGGTTGCACCACTTCATCAGTTAGCAACGACGATCTCATGCTTGCTATCAATACTTTTAGCCAGGGGTCATCAACTATATTTGTCAGAGGGCCAGAGTTTTACCAGACAGTGTCCTTGGGGGCCGGACCCCCAAGAAGAAAATCAAATAAAAATCTCATTTTGGCTTAACATTGTTTAATGTTTATACTTTTTCAATTTCATTACAAAACTGAAGGCATTTGATTCAGGCTCCCATCACCTATACCACAGTCAACCACTAGGAGTGATAGATATTTTGCCTCAACTCAATTAGGCTAAGTCAACAAGGGGAAATGTAACTTTAGCCATTGATTAAGCACTGTGAGTAGCCCGTTTCAGCATTGTGATTTGAATTCAAGCCCACTTAACGTTTCATTTGATGTGCGAACATTATTTGTGACCTGTTTTGTTCTGGTACCAGGTTATTTATTTACCATGCTATTTTAAGTTGTGCCAGATTGTATTTCCTCCTTTTTTTTTTAGTTCTGAGGCAGACATCCCAAGTCTCACGGAAGTTCTGTCAGTCTCCCGCAAATGCATAGAGACTCCCGGATGCCCGCAAACGAATGATAATCTCCTCCCGCATCTTCCTCCCGCTCCTCAAATATGTCGCGCACCCCTCTCCACCGCATCCCTCCTTGTTCTTCATCACACACACGTCGCGCGCACTCCGCCTACACCCCACGCGGTCTTCACTTATGCTAAAACCTGTTTGAAACAATAAATGCTTAACGCCGCATAGTCTGTCTGAGTCTGTCCTCATTTCGAAGTGTAGCCTAAATATAGACTTAGTTGTTGTTATTGTTAGTTGCTTTAATAGTGTGGACCACTATTTTCTTTTTGATCCTCACAATTTTGGAATCCAGTCACGGGCCGGATTTGGCCCGCGGGCCACCAGTTGATGATCAGTGCTCTTAGCTCTAATGTGGACAAGAAATTTAATGATATTTCAAGTTCTCTTTCCACACTAAAGAATGCAGTGGACGAAGTCGTTGAGCGAGCGGAGAAACTAGCACAAGCAATCAATGAACATGAACAGCGAATAGATGCCTTGAAGCAGTTGTGCTCAAAGTTGAATCCTGAGGCGACACAAATGCAAGTGGAAATCGAAGACTTGGAATTGCGATCTCGCCCCCAAAATATCCGGATAATTGGTATAAAAGAAAAAGAGGAACAAGGGCAGCCTACCAGGTTTGTTGAGACTCTGCTTCCAAAGTTGCTGGAAGAGGAACATTTTCAAACACCGATACGGGTGGACCGGGCGCATTGCAGTTTGAAACCAGCGACAATCGGCAGTATGTCAACTGAACATTTACATGCTATCAGACTGGTTTGTTACAGAATTTATGGTGAGATTTATTTTTATTTTAGATTGAATGTTTATCATCTGCAAAGTGTTTTAAGGCCTGTGGCTTTGTGAGCATTTAAGTGAAGTTTATTTTTAAACTAATTTCGAGAGGATCATGTGCTTATGATTGACACGGCTAGTCCCACATTAGCTAACGTATGATTCACCAATCAGACGATTTCTAACTTAGTATAAATAACCAAAGTGTCTTTTCTTAGTAATCTTCATCTTGAAGAATCCCCTCTTCCACCCCCTCTCCCCCTCTTTTCCTCTATAGGGCAGCATGACGACCCAGTGGCTAGCACTGTTGCCTCACAGCAGGAATGTCTCTGGTTCGGGTCTTTACCCGGCCAGTTGACATTTCTGTGCGGAGTTCGTGTTCTCCCCGTGCTCGCGTGAGTGAGACATGAGTAAACTGACTAAACCAAATCAGCACCATAGATGAATTTCAACCATCAGCATATTCTCATAGCAATCCTTAATCAGCGGAGGGGGGTTCTCGAGATCTACCTGAGCTCAAACTCTTATTACATACACATACACTTATTCATTAGATACTACTTATCCATTGGATAATAGTACTTAATAAGCATTAAACACTATTACTTATTTGTCAAACAGGCCTATAATGTAGTCAGGAAGGGTTTGGGTAGTTCGAAAGACCAACCCCTCACTGACAAAGGGCCAGAATTTGTCCCATACCTGAGCTCATTTGCCTTATTCTGACTGCTTTGCCACCATAAATAGTGAAAATAATCTATAGAAAAAGGCTTTAAAACCAAGCGGAATCCTCCCGTGGGTGTCGCTTCAGTGTGACTTCAGCTAATCAGTTCTGGCCAGTGTTAACAATTATTTTTTTATAAGTCCAATGTCCAGCTGTGCAAGAAAACATACAATCTGATGCAAGTGGCATCATCCTTTGCTACTGTATTTTTTTCAAATAGAGAAAATATTTTACGAGTAACTTTTATTCTAAATCTTGGACCTTATTCTTGAAACAAAGATGACCAATTAAAAGGTATCAAGCACCAAAAGCCACCCATATTAAAATGAATTTGAAAACTAATTTGGATATTGTTGTTATCCATGAATTTTCAAATGTACATTATTATTATTGATTCATTCATTCATTTTCCGTTCGGCTTAGTCCCTTTATTAATCTGGGGACACCACAGTGGAATGAACCCCCTATTATTATTATTATGTTTGAATTTTCTATCATTCAGATGGCCAAATTCTTACTGGGTAAACTTGAATGTGCTGGCCAGTTTGTTATTTGCCTAATAAATGACAATAGAGAACAGTTTTTAAGTTAAAACTTTAACAGATTCTTTTTTTTTTAAATAAATAATATATGATGTAATAAATCTGTATTTTTCATATTTCTTTATTCTAAATGTTTAGGAAATATTTTTAGTACATCAAAAGGTGTGGTTATGATGACATCCGACAAACTAATCCAGCTACAAATAGTGCTTAAAATGTCACTAAAATGCACTATTTAAACCTCATAGGTAAATAGAAAATGAGGCATAGAACTGCAAAACTAAAGTTTTCTCCACTTTTTGAGAAAAAAGAACCACCCCTTTCACCAGGCTGGCTACGGGCCTGTTAGATATTCTTATATGTTTAATAGTAGTTCACATTTAATACATACTTTATTTACTCATTAAATACTATTTATAAAATATTAGATAGTATTTATTCATATAGTACCTATTGAAAATACAAGTTATTTGTTATTTATTGTTACATACTAGCAAGTATTGATTAGCAACTTGATATACATTAAATTTAATAGATACTATTCGATACTGGTCCTTCAACACAAAATGTACTACAAAGAGTTTTTTTTTTAATAGTAAACTACATGTCTGATTACTAATATTTGAATTGTTAGGGCTGCACAATATATCATTTGAGCATCGATATCGCAGTGTGTGCGTCCGCAATAGTCACATCGCAGGATATGCAATGTTGAGTTGGGATTATATTTGACCAGAAACCACAGGTCAAAACACATGAGATTTGTGGAGACACTGCGGAATTCAATCTTAACAGATTGAATGTTTATCATCTGCAAAGTGTTTTGTGAGCATTTAAGGAGAATTTAAAGCATTTTAATAGTGTATAAAGAAGTTTATTAAAGATTCATTCAATCATTTTCCTTCGGCTTAGTCATCAAAGTTCCTGAAAGAAAAGAAGATCAAGGTGTTCCATGATTGGCCAACCCAGACACCAGATATGAACATTATTAAGTCTGGTGGTAAGATGAAGAAGGCTTAGTCTTTAATTTCCAAAAACCATAAAGCACTGTTTATTTCACTTTAATATTTGCTCCCCTGTGTTTATTTATGACTGTAGTTTGTTTATTGTATGTATATACTAACTTACATGAAAATATATTTATATTTCAGTGCCCTACAAAATCATCCCAATAAATCTAAATTAATGACTTTTCAAATAGAGCTATTTAAGTCATCTGGTGAATTTGTATTTATATCGCAATGCATACCACAGAAAAATAAATAATGCAATGTCAAATTCGTTCAATATCGTGCAGCCCTAATTGTTACTATAATTAAAAAATACCAGTGTCTAATACATATGTATAATGAATAGCTACTGGTATAGAATAAATTATCATTAAAAAACCATGAATAACCATCTAATAAATAAGAATTAGCATTTAATGAATGCTTATTAGTGATTTTAAAAGATGTCAGACGCTATTGAAATAATTACTAATCAGAAATTAATACATGATATCAAAAATAGAAAGGTAATTGTGTATAAAAATTCACAATTGAAATATGTAGCTATAAAAAAAAAAAACTCAATAGTTGATATCTTGACTGATCCCACAGGACTAAATGGCAAAAACTAGTTACTACAATAGACTAGTGTAATAATACTAGTATATAAAAAAGGGGTAACACTTTAGTATAGGGACCAATTCTCACTAATAACTACTGTCTCTTTACCTGCCTATCATTAGGATATTAGCTGTTTATTTATCCATTTATGAGTTTATTGAGCTAAAAGTTATAGATAATGGTTTGTAAATAACGACAACTGTATCTTCAAATAAAGTGTGACCAAAAAAAGGTAATAATATCAAATGACAAAGGAGGTGTGCTTTTATTAGTTACCATATCTAATAAATGTACACTGGTATCTATTAAATAAGTAGGCCTACAAATAAATAGGCAGTAGAAGAAATTGAATAAGCGCTCTTACCTAATTTAAAGGACACTAATATCTTAAAATGCCAGCAGAATGAACGTGGATTCTAGTACGTTTTGTAGATGAGATGTTAAAACGGCTTGCCATAACCGATGAAGGCAGAGAGGAGTTTGATCAGGGTGAATGTGTGTATTCTGTATTGTTGAGTGATTAGAGTTACAGACTGCCCCCTTGTGGCTCTGGATCAAACTACTTGCCTGAAGAGAAGCGGTTTCTGCTTGATACCACAGTCTTGGTCATTAGTCCACCTAGAATTGTCAAAAATATGCATTAAGAAAGTTTAAGAAATCTTTGTAATTACATTAGAACTCTTTATTAATCATCTGCACTTCTCTTTAAAGGAGCCGACCCAGAATTCAAATGATAATTGTAATTGACTCAAGCTCCCCGCTTGTTACAAATCTTTTCGATTGAAGAAGGTACTCAGAAGAATGTTGGAAAGTGGAGGGTGAGTAAATGACGACGTTTAATTTTGGGTAAGCTATCCTCAACTAATAAACTATGTTCCTAGTTCAAACTCGCGTTAACTTTTACATGCAGTAATTCAATAATCAGTTACGCGGCCACAAGATGGAGCACCTTGTCTTTTCAGCATCTCATTCGTGTTGCCCTTTCAGTATTGATCTGAGTAGGCAACTTTATTTGGCTATAACATCTGTTTTGGTTGCTTTTGTGCAGTTATATGTCTACTGAGACATTTAGGTAGCATATTTTGACTCGCGAGCGGTGCTTATCTATTATTACTGTGGAATAAAATGGGTTACGTCAGCAGTGACTTTGAGTGGATTCTCTGTTTGACTCTTCATGGGAAAAAAAAACGAGGTCTTCCTGTTATTGACGTTCGAGCAGATGTTTAACTGTTGTCGGGTGCAAAAGTCTTACCGCAGACACTTGAACATGACCTGAGGATTTATTAGGTCCTTCTGATGTTCCAGGGCTTTGTGAGTGTTTGCTGGAGATCACGATCCAGGAGGAATTCTTTGGCCAACGCAACAAGCGAATGTTTCTTTACGGCGGATAACTGAATTTACTTAAAGTTCAGGCTCAGTTGCTTTTGAAGATGAATTTCAGTAAATGGCTAAGGATGGTTTACAGCCTGTTTAAAATTCTTCAGTATAACCATACTGAAAAAAAAAACAGCTTAAAACAGCCTAGGCTTGGTTGGCTGGTTTTAGAGGGGTTTTGGCTATTTTCAGCCTGGTCTTAGCTGGTCAGACTGGGAGATGACCAGCTAAAACCAGCTTGACCAGCCTAGCCAAAACCAGCTATGTCCAGGTTAAACCAAGCTGGTTTTATCTGGTAATTTTCCAGCCTGGAAATGGCCAAAACCACTCTAAAACAAGGCTGGTCTATCAGCTAAAACCAGCCAACCATCTTAGGCTGGTTTAAGCAGTTTTTTTTCAGCAGGAAAAGTAGCCTAATATAGGATTTTAAATGAGAAATGCTATATAACTAATGTAATACAAATACTTCTGATAATACCTGACATAGTTATAAATAATAAGTAACACAATATATAAGGAAATAGTTCTATTTTAGTAAGAAAACAAAAAATAAACATCGTATTTTATTAGGATACAAGTAGCTCGCTAATAAAGTTCATATTATACTTCTCAATAAATAAACAAAACTGTATTTGAAGCAGGATATTGTGGGTCTTATAAAAAGGTGGACCTATGACATGTCATCACAATGAATGTCTTACTCATAGTAATTAACTTGAAATACCTTATTCATTATGCCTCATACATTATGAAACTCAGTTCTGTTTTATTGGTCTAAAAGTAGCTCCTTTTATGTTCGGGCTGTCTGGATAAGTATGAGTCATCAGACCTGTGAATGCATCTTCAGGGGAAAATAGATCTGCAAAAAAGCCTTCTGTCACTTCTATTTCTTCTCTTAATCAAAACACTTGACTCAGATTCAGAGTTGGACATTTGCAGACTTCTCTTACTTCAGTACTTTCCACAGCCTCATAGCAGAGTACAATTTGTAAATCGATAATATAAATACAAAAATGTGAGTACTAAGCAGTGGTCGTGTGATGAATTATACTCGCGAACATATTAAAATACACTACCTGACAAAAGTCTTGGCGTAGATTCCAGTTGTAAGATCAAGAAATAATAACTTGACTTCTAGTTGATCATTAGGAAAAGTGTCGGAAGGTAGATTTATCAGATGATTTATCTGTTGAACTGCATCCCAATCATCACAAATACTGCAGAAGACCTACTGGAACCAGCATGGAGCCAAGATTCTCACAGAAATCAGTCAAGTTTGGTGAAGGAAAAATCATGTTTTGGGGTTACATTCAGTAAGGGGACGTGCGAGAGATCTGCAGAGAGGATGGCAACATCAACAGCCTGAGGTATCAAGACGTTTGTGCTGCCCATTATATTATAAACCACAGGAGAGGGCAAATTCTTCAGCAGGATAGCGCTCCTTCTCATACTTCAGCCTCCACATCAAAGTTCCTGAAAGCGAAGAAGGTCAAGGTGCTCCAGCATTGGGCAGCCCAGTCACCAGATGTAAACATTATTAAGCATGTCTGGAGTAAGATGAAGGAGGAGGCATTAAAGATGAATTCAAAGAATCTTGATGAACTCTGGGAGTCCTGCAAGAACGCTTTCTTTGTCGTTCCAGATGACTTTAAGTGATTTGAGTCATGCAGAGATGTATGGATGCAGTCCTCCAAGCTCATGGGAGTCATACACAATATGAATTCTTTTTCCACTGCACCATGACTTTATATTCTATACCGTGCATTATTTCTGTTAAGTGACAAGACTTGTCTAAGCAAAGTCAGACCTCACTTAAATAATTGAAAATCAAGGCATGATCATATTTTATTTTGAAAATAAGTGTAATCTAGAGGACTTTGCTTTTTTAATACCAAATTATCAACTTTAAGTTAAGTTATTATTTGTTGTTCCTAAAATTTGGATAGGCAACAAGACTTTTGTCAGATAATAATCTGATATATAAAGGAAGCTCCAGGAGTGGAAAAGCGCAATAATTTGGCAGCATGGTCAAATTACGAAGGCAGTATGATTTCTGTCTATGAAGGGTTTCCCTTCTTTTGGAGCGTGAAAAAACTCCAAGGGACACAATGCAGAATTAGGACACTTCCTCTGGTGGAGGATGAGAGAGGGAGCAGTAAAGGGAAACAGAGGCTGGTTTTGTCTGAGCTCAGTATACCGGCATCCAAACAACACAAAGCCTGCCTAACCAGCCATTCACTTTAACTAGGCCTCTGTGCATAGCTAATGCACTGAGAACAGCCTCCCTCCAACGGCACAAAACACAGTTTGGGGGAAGCTGCTGAGGGGAATGAGAAGGAGTTATTGAAGCTGAGCGCTGTGATCAGCTGTGTCGTTCATGCTTTATGTCTATACTGTGGGCCAATCTCCTAATCGGTGTATTCTTCATTCAATAACAGGAAAGGGAAATGATAAACTATCTTATCTGAAAATTATTTGGGCTTGTGTTTTCCCCTTGAAGTCTGAAGGATGTGATGCTGTTTTCAGTTATAAAATACTAAACATATTATTCAAAAGTTGGGCATCTGTACAAAAACAACCAAAAAAAGTACTTTTGAAAAAATTATCTTTGACTGCATATATTTTGAAACTGTTATACTGTCTTGTTACTATCAATGTTGGAAACAATTTAATGCTTATATATATATATATACAGTATATACAGCTGAAGTCAGAATTATTAGCCCCCCTTTGAATTTTTTTCTTTTTTAAATATTTCCCAAATGACGTTTAACAGCAAGGAAATTTTCACAGTATGTCTGATAATATTTTTTCTTCTGGAGAAAGTCTTATTTGTTTTATTTCGGATAGAGTAAAAGCGGTTATTAATTTTTTAAGCCATTTTAAGGACAAACTTATTAGCCCCTTTAGGCTATATTTTTTTCGATAGTCTACAGAACAAACCATCATTATACAATAACTTGCCTAATTACCCTAACCTGCCTAGTTAACCTAATTAGTCTAGTTAAGCATTTAAATGACACTTTAAGCTGTATAGAAGTGTAATGAAAGATATATAGTCAAATATTTTTTACTGTCATCATGGCAAAGATAAAAGAAATCAGTTATTAGACACGAGCTATTAAAACTATTATGATAAGAAAATCTGCTCTCCTTTAAACAGAAATTGGGGGAAAAAATAAACAGGGGTCTAATAATTCAGGGGGGCTAATAATTTTGACTTCAACTGTGTGTGTGTGTGTGTGTGTGTGTGTGTGTGTGTGTGTGTGTGTGTATATATATATATATATATATATATATATATATATATATATATATATATATATATATATATATATATATATATATATATATATATATATATACACATATATACAGAAGCAGCTTGAAGCGGAAAGGTTTTATAAAGTTGATGACGACAACATTGCCATAGCAGACTGTGAGATATGTAAACTTGGGATTGCCTACAGGATATTTTAATTTGTTGTGCTATTTGTTTTTATATTAGATTTTATTTATATTTACTGTTGAACTTAAGTCCAAAAGTGAAGAATTGATGTTGTTTATTACTTGATTGTCCAAGCTACCTCACAGAAGTGCTCTGTTTGTTAACAGAGTTGTTGAATATTAAAATAAGATGAATTAAATAAAACATAGGGAACATCCTGGATCTGTTTCTTTGCTTTTTTTTTTTTTTAATGCATTATAGAAGTAACTTGATCGGGTTTCGGTAACGGTAGATACTCAAAATCAAATGACTTGGACTAGGATTTACTTGGGATTTTTTGACTAAAGCGGATTACTTTCTTCAGGTGTGATTTTATGTAACAACATGAAATAATTATTCAGGTTTCAAACGTTCAGTTTCATTGACAACCTTGAGGCCAGAAAAAAGCTCTACACAAGCACTCAAACATCACCGCATGGCCATGACATTGCATTAGTGAAGTTTCTTTCTGTAAGATAAAATAATTAACTTTTATAATTTTATAATTATATGATTAATCATTTTTGACCTGAAAAGGAAAACCATTAAGGTTTTCATTAGAGATTTGGGCAAAACCTCTGCGACTATTTCTAAATGTTGATTAAAGAACAGCGAAATAACAGTGTTTCCATTAACTGACGATACATGGCTAAACCAATATATTAAGCACAATTTAAAGGGCAATGCACTGCACTTTAACAAATCCATACTTAAAACAATACTGCCTACGTATCGCTGTCAACATTGCCAATTTTACATTGTCTTGTTTTTTGTGAGTATGTTGTTGTATATTGCACTGTCTGTATTTTGCACTGTCTGTATTTTGCACTGTCTGTATTTTGCACTGTCTTTATCCTGCACTGTCTGTATTTTTGCACTGTCTGTATTTTGCACTGTCGTTGTATTTACACTGTCTGTATTTTGCACTGTCTGGAGCCAGCACCTAAGCTTTTCACTCATCATAGCACACGTGCTGCTGATGATCTGACAATAAAAGTGATTTGATTTGATTTGATTTGATTTAATAGAAATGCAGCCACTTTAAAAGGTTAGTTCACCCAAAATGATGTTACTGATTAGTCACCCTCATGTCTTTCCAATCCCATGAGGCCTACATTTATATTCAGAACACAACTTTAGATATTTTCGATGAAATCCACTCCTTTATCCCCTATAGACAGCAATCGTCCGGAGACATTGAACGTCTGGAAAAGGAACCATAAACATTGGCAAACCATTTCAAGTGATTTCAGTGGTTCAACTGTAATCATACGAAGCTCCAAGAACACACAAAAAAACACCTAAAAACAACTTTGTTCACCTATGTCCTCTCTTCCTTGTCACATTGTCAGGGTGTACATTTACGTATTGCCATCAGAGCATCATATTGCTCTTAGTAAATGTGCATACTGATATGTGGCAGAAGGCATATATGAACAAGGTCATTTTCATTATATTTTTTTAGATGCACAAAATGTTCTTGGAGCTTCTTATAATTACAGTTGAACCACTGAAGTCACATGAAATGGTTTGCCAATGTTTATGATTCCTTTTCCAGACTTTGAATGTCTCCGGACGATTGCTGTCTGTTTTTGGTTCCTTTTCTGGACTTTAAACGTCTTGGAACTATTGCTGTCTATGGAGGATGAGGGAGCTCTCTGATTTTATATAAAATATGTTAATTTGTGTTCTGAAGATAAACAAGTCTCAACGGATGAACTAACACTTTAAGCTAACACTATTGACCTTATTCTTCAATACGGAAGTGTGCTCGTTTTGGCGATTGTTAGAACTTCCGATTCAGTTGCCTATGGGAGAAATGACTAGGAATGTCTCCCAGTAAACTCCCGGAATCCGCCCCCCGCTCCTCAGCATTTTGGTACAGTCCGGGCTGAAACCTGGTGCTTGTGCGCGTGCTCTTCCGGTCGCGCGCCTCCATCTCCCCAAATCTCTCACCCCTCCCGCTCTTCAGTTCGCGCCAGTGTTGCCAACTTAGCGACTTTTCAGACCCCCCTAACGACAAATTTTAAAAAAAGCGACAAATCTAGCGACTTTTTCGTGTGTTACTGGAGATTTTTATAGACTGTCGTTTGTCCATTACTGTACTGTCCCTACTCTTCTCAACGAGCTGCGGGTGATGCCGCCGGCCCCTCCCCGCCTCAGAGCACTGACAGGTGGCCCAGTCCTCGTACAGCAGCCTCTCCCACCTGCAGCCTGACAGCAGATCACCCCTGTGCTTACCCACGGCAAATGATTTAGCACCGGGAGTGTGAAGGTATTTCCCTTGTACAGTCAAACTGATCTGCTTCTCCTTTATTTTAACAATTTAATTTGACCGTTTATTGTTCACAATCAGAGATGTTTTAAGTGAGTTTCAGAACTTGTCTGAGTTTATTACGTCTGAGAGATTCCTGCAAATTCACTACTCATCTATAATGATATACTGTATTCAAACTTTAGTTAGCTAACTTTAGTTAAATTGACAAGCTTACATAATGCGTAGTGCAAATATAATACTCCATTTATTTACCATAGGCTGTTAAACAAACAGAAAAGGTAGAACATGATGACGTCAGTAATATGCAAATTAGCGTATGACGTAACCTCCCCCAATTTACGAACCAAATGTTGGCAGGTATGATACAGACAAAATAGAATAATATAATAAGAAAATATCAGTTTGCAACATCAAGCAGCAGAACGAGCTGTGTTTAATGTCTAAAAATGAATGGAAGTGAATGAGACCAGAAGTCTCGAGCCAAAATGATTCAAATGGCTGCGCCCACTTGTACGCGGAGAATAAGGTGAATATGTAGCACAGCAAATTCACTGCACACTTGAGCTGCATTTAAAATTGCCCATAAGCAAATAATCAAAAGTGTGTCGTTGGCAGCATGCAGATCATAGGAACTGAACACAGGTATTGGAAAGAGATCAGAAAAGGAAGACAAACAATGATAGGAAGGGAGAAAGATCTCCCCTGTAACATTTATTTAACTCTATTTACATGTTTGGAGAAACATCAGTTGGAGCAAAGATAACGGTCGTCTAAAAAAAGACTGCTACAGAAAACTGAACATGATTTCAGTGTCAGAACGAACAGAATGGAGGGCAATTCAACAATGCTGGCAGCTCAACTCAACTGTAACAGAAACTATGTACACATTTAGTATTTTGCCATTGAGGAAGATACACTGAAGTTTCATCAGGGATAAATTAATCCTTTCTTAGGATTATATTACTCGAATACATATGTAAAAATGTAGCGGAAGTGATGTCATGGCGATAAACAGGAAATGATCTGCGTGGCTAAACATTGTTGAATTGCATTTTCGTAAGATGACGATCAGATAAAGAAAACAAAAGTGATCTTTGAGGTCTCGGTTTAAGATGCAGAAATGTGAGGTCATGAGGAGTTACCGAAGACTCTTTGTCAGTATTTGATGGACAGGTTGATGGAAGGCACACTACTGGTCACCAAAGAGAGGTAAGACGAGGCCTCTGTCGTACTAAAACAGATTGTGCTTGTGTGTATGTTTTATCCATTTGTGTATCTACGTCATTTGAACAGATAAATATATTCATGCGTAAATGGCAGTGCTTGTCACCTCAAACACTCCATGTCTGGTATGTAGTTTATATTTAGTGTCTAAGAAGATTTATCACATGTTTAGTTCAGTCAGTTGTGGCTCCTGTTAAGGCCGTCATGTGATCAGCCAGAGGGTAGAGATATGCAGAAAACGAATAAGTTCTCTTCAGTTCACTACTGACCTCAAATCAGTCAAACTGCTACAATAATAATTCTATTGTTTCTCTCAGAGGATAAAAGCGATGGAAGTTAATGATTGTCAAGATTCTGTGTGGCTAGTTTTAAAATACTTTCAGGGAAAAAAATAACCCATCATATGCATTGTAGGTACAGAAGTCTCTTTTTCGATTCTTCGTTAAAGTGCTTAAAGGGTGTCAAATGTACATGGGAAGGAGCTGCTTTTGCCAGAGTTTGGCAGAGGGCTTAAAACGAGGACCACAGCAAATCCACAGCACTCAGAAATCACACATCTTCAGGAGGGACCAGAGAGAGATGAGGATATCACATGCAAGCGTAGTTGCTTTACACAGGAGAGGTACCTGATCGAGCCCAGCTGTCCTGGCAAGTGCCCTCCTTCAGGAGGTGCGATCTCTCTGGGGAAGGAGGGAGAGGAATGGGAGACTGGTGAAGGAGAGAGCTGTTAGGGCTTGTGATGTCGCCTTCAGCGACAAAAGTCAGGTCCATGCCACTCTCCTCTTCCTCCAGTGCCTGTACCCCTCCGTCACTCCTCCAGTCTGTGATCCCGGACGAGCCCCCCATTTGCGAATGTGGGATTGGGGAGAGCGAGGAACTGAACGGTGGCGGATTTCGGCCGGATGTTTTTCTGAGAGCACTGTTGGGAGGCATTAGGGCTCGTCTGGGTGCTTTGCCCTCCACTGCTGAATCTAAGCTCTGCGTTTGGTGACTGGCACTGAGGGCAGAGCCGTTCTCCTTGGATCGGGGCCGAGTCTTGTGGGAGACGGGTGTGGAGCTGAGGTTGTTGGCGTCCGCTTCCGTGTCGAGGCGCAGGAAGTCGGGCAGGACAAGGTCTGATTTGTTCAGCAAACCCCGCTGGTCGTCAGCTCTGTTGCTCTGTGCTTTGGATATGAGCTCGAAGAATTCTGCTCGAACAACACACACAAGTTTAAACCTTTTCATGTGCTGAAACGTGACACACATCTGACACTTTACAGTGGGCATGAGATAGAAAGCATTCTTGCAAGACATAGGCAACAGTTCAAAGTGTGCTTGTGTTAGCTTTAGCTACATCAGCCGGTGTTGCTACAGAGACTGGGTAAGAATTAGTGTGAGCGCTTTTCTTAAAAGAAAGACAGATTATTCAAGAAAGGGGTATAGTTTTTGTTTTACCTTCAGCTTCATCTATATTAAGCTTTTTCTGTTTTCGCTTTTCCACCTGGGCCCTGGTTTTCACAGCCGAAGCCTTTCCTGCCGCTTTGTCCTCCCCCTGGGTAGCGACAATGAGAATGGGGCACATTAAGGGTGCGTGGACGAGAGCCGCCTCCTGTACAAGGCTTTCTCTTGGGAGCCAGGCTAAAACTACAGGGGCCTCATAGGGGCACGGATTGGGCCTCTAGTCGCTATCGCTAAAACTAGTTTGCATACTCTACTTGTGCAGGCACACTAAAGTCAATCTCCATACAGCACAGCACCTCACCGCAAAAGAACCACCACCAGCACAACATGCCACCACAACATCCAACATCGGCGAACATCCACCCTTCAGTCTCTCACGTCTTTCCACCATTTCTCTCAACATATCACACAGCTATCAGTAAGGCCAGATAAACTATAGAAGGGAGGGATTCTTGAACCAAGAAACTCTTGGTGGACAGAAGCTACTATCCCCTTACAACGGTGTGGTGTGTTGAAGGAAAGGGAAGTGGGTTGCTGTGATTCAAGAAATTAGGTTAGATCATTCAAAGGCCCAGAAATGCAGACACACACAGCCTTCAGATTGGAGGAAAGAACAGGGGAGCCAGCCATGCACAGACTCCCCACACGCACGCCAAAAACATACAGAAAGAGAGGAGGAGCAGATGGAAGTGTGCGATCTTGGAGATCGAGCTCTTACTGTGGCAGATTGGCTTCGTGTAGACAGAGGTGGACCGTGACTTTTCGATGAGACCAGCTTTTGTTTATCTGTTTAGGGAGGGAAAGAGTTAACTCACCCCTGTTAAGGTTTAATAGCAGGATGGCGAAATTAAAAACAACATGCTAATGTATTCACAACCCATTTTACTTTCAGAATATGGTTTTTATTTGCAGTTATCATTCACTTAAGTGACTGAAAACATTACATCCAATCCAAGCTTAACTCAACTGTTTTATTACCAAAAATACTTTTTAAAAATGAACTTTTATTTCCAAAGGTACCCAAAGTAATCTAAAATTAATTATTTAATGTATTATTTGGAAGGAAAATTGTTTGGCTTGAATTTTATGGCTCACAGAAAGAATAATCAAACAATCAGATTAGATGTTGTGAATGATGTCTGTCCTGTGTGTATGTGAACCTCTTGCCTTTCCCAGAAACGTGGTCACCTGCTTCAAGAACCACCCTCAGGCCATCTAGATTAGATATAGGAAGCCCAAGATCCAGCGGCTCTTTCTCTCCACTCTGCCCAAACAAAACATATGTCATTTATATTCATTAGCTAAAATCGCAAAACTCATATTTCACGTTACAGTATAACAGTCAAGTTTTCTCCATCATCACTAACTTACTCCTCTAATAGCCTGTTTGCACTGAGTGGTACGGTATGGTATGGTTCAGTATGCTTTTATGGCCATTTCCACTGTCAAAAGGTACCTAAAAGCTAACTGTACCGTACCACTTATTGGGTACCCTTTGCAAAGGGTACCTAACACGACAAAAGTGTATGAAAAGGCAGAGCTAGACGCGCAGCTGAACGCAATTGGTTTACAGAGAAACTTCACTCGCGCATAAACAAGCAGAGAATGAAAACAAAGAAACTGGCATTTTTAAATACAGACGAGACGTTACATTGTAATACTATATGCATATAATAACAAGCCATGGTTAACCCGAGCTCAAACAAACCTTGTCGTTGTCTTCATGTACAGCCTTAAAGCCAAGAAAACAAAATTTGCCGTGTGCTGTTTTTGTTTTACAAGGCAGTCTAAAAGTGCGAGCGGTTTCACTTTCTCCAGAGAGCTCGCGATCACTTGTGTGGTGTCTATATGTGAAATAACAAACTTTTTGAGCTGATAATAATAATGTGCACGTGATTATTGAAGTGTTTCTAACATCCAATCTTTTCCGAAATGGACAAATGCGAGATTGAAGGGCGAAAAAGCAAAGGCGAAGCCGGAAAAAACAAAGGAGCAATGATTCTTTCAGCAACCTAAACCATGAACAAACTGCCATGTTTAACTATTATCATCACCTTTTGGACTATTATGAACTCGGAATGAAGGAATTACATTCTAACAAGAGGTTACATGTGCTGGGGAAGATTAAAGATACAGATGAGAGGTTTGCTCTGACTGGGCTATATGTTGGACTATATGGGTTGTTTCTGAACCTAAATAAAGACTAAGGCCCAATCCTAATTCTATTTTTGTACCCCTAACCCTTCCCCCTTAAAACCGAGTGTGAAAGGGAAGGGCTTCAAAATGCACCCCTAAGAATTGGGACAGCACTACAGCAACTGCACAGATGTCATCGCGATCTCCTGCTTCATATAAGATCAGACGATGGCGACTGCTGTAGTTATTCCAGTTGTGTTTTATTTTGGTATTTATCTTCAGGAAATCACTGAAGGCATATATTATGTTATCATAACGATATAATCTGGATCGTAACTATACTGTGCAGTTACACAATGGCCATATTCATCTATGTAAACACACCAAAAACAACACTAACATTATAGCAGTCACTGTAAAAAGCTCATTCCCAGCCACTAGACATTACTGACAGGGTATTCGAGTGTCAGAGTGTCAGAATATTGTGGGACTGCTATACAGGAGTTATTACTAGGGATTAAAGATAGTGAAATTTTGCGGTTTTTATTGGCTGGTGTATTCTGGGAAATTTTGGTTTCGAGTGTGGTCTTTAAAAAATCTTTGTTCGAAGAGCTATCTAACCCTTCCCCTTAGCCCTACGCCTTCAAGCTAAAGAGAATTTAGACACCCCTACACCTTCACGGGAACGCGCAAAACCAGGGGAAAGGGGAAGAGCTAAGGGGTAGAATTGGGATTGGGCCCAAATGTATGCTGTGTGTAGTTTATCTGTAATTGGTAACATATCGGAGACTGTAGGGGCTGTATGTGTTCATATATGTTACATTTATTTATTTACAGTAGGCTATTTCGCACTGTCATTGATCTGCAGTTATATACCCTTGGCACCCTTTAGGCAGTGGAAACGCAAGTCTGATAAAGGTGACCCGTACCGACCTGTACAGTACCGTACTGTACCAGTCAGTGGAAGCGGGCAATAAACCAGCTAAACAGGCAAAATGATGTATATATATTTAATGCACTGTGTAACCTGATCCCACAACGTGCTTCGTAACATAAAACACCCAGTCAATATGTATTTGAGGAGAACTCTACACTGTGATGAATCAGTTCAGCTCTTAATGTATCATTAAAAGTTGCAGGATCTAATTATAGAGAGCAGCGTGTGTAAATGACTAAAAACACAGATGACTATTCTGCCAAGTATATACTTATTATCATTTTTTAAAGTACATGTCCAAGGAAGGATAAATCCATTAAAATGTATTTTCCGGCATGTAAAACACTCTTTTATTTATGAAATACAAATGTTTGACTCACTATTGTGGCCACCAGGTCTCCTAAGTTCAAACCGTATTTGGCCACTACTGGTCTCAGCACTTCTGTAACCGGCTTAGTGGGTTTTGCTTTCAGTCCAACAGAACGATTTATAGGCACCAGATCCAGTCTATGAGGGAGAGAAATGGAAGTTAAACACAGCTTAATCTTGATGAATGTTTGATAATTAAGGACTTCAGTAAAGTTTGTGATGTGTAAATAAATAACTTGAGTATATCAACACAGATATAAATGATAAATGAAAGGATGAATGAATCGATAGACAGGGATAAAAACAGATAAACAGGTGTATACCGGAATAGCGTACGTTTCTCCAGCCGCAGATCCCTGGAGCACAGTGTCATGCAGTCCTGGTCCAACACTAAAGGCTTTACACAAGGACAATGCATGCTATTATAGTCTTTTACAGCATTGATCTAATAATGCTGATGAGCACACATGCACACACGAGCCAAAATGCATGCACACACAAACTGAAGAACATGACAAAATTAAAAACTAAATATTAATACAAAAAAAACTGATTATTCTAATACAGTTATACACAATTAGCAGAACTGCACTTTAATGTTACCTTTTCTCCTCCCACTAGGAACAGGTCCACAGCAGCCAGATTAATGCCTAGTTTCTCACACAAGCCTAAGAGCACCTCTCTGATGGAGACGCCGGGCCTGATGGGTACTGAGCAGCATGAGCCATCCGGTAGGTTAATGTTACAGTGACGCACGGCACGCTCAGACAATGACATGGAGTTACGCGACACCTCACCCTGCGGACAGTGGGAATGAACAACACAAACAAATAAAATAACAAAACAACAACAAAAATGACTGAAATAATACTCATATCTAGACACTTTATTCTTAAACCGCCCATCTTAATGTACCAAAATAAATTAGCCAAACATTTCTGTTGAATGAATGCAATGGCCAAACAGATCTATCAGTCAGATTTAAAACCAAGTAATAGACAGTGAATATTAATGATTTCAACAACACAAAGCAACTAAAGATGAACCCCTGTGAACAAAAGCAGGACCTCTTTTTCTCTCACCCTCCTCAACACACGACAAACTCACACAGGTGAGAAGACTTGACAAACCACCTGTAGAAAACACACTCTCTCATCTCTCTGACACTTTAACCGACACTTGGACCACTTTTGCACATTTGCACCAGACACGTTCTTACACACACAGTTGAGTGGGCTTGACAAACCACCTGTAGAAAAACTCTTCACTCTTCTTTAAAAAAAAAAACACTCACTCTTACTCTAGCATCTAACTCTCTGAGCACTAACTGTTATTTTGTAAAATTAGCATTTGTATAATTTGTGTGTACTGCCTCTTCTTGTTGAATTGTTGAATGTATCCTCAGTTTCAAGTTGCTTTGGACAAAAGTGTCTGCAAAATGACTGTAATGTACAGTATTTAAGGGTTTAAAGAAAATGTTGTTCATCATGGGCAGCCAATAAATTCCATTATCTGACATTATACAAATTCCTTAACAATATACACTCACCGGCCACTTTATTAGGTACACCTGTCCAACTGCTTATTAACGCAAATTTCTCATCAGCCAATCACATGGCTGCAACTTAGTGCATTTAGGCATGTAGACATGGTCAAGACAATCTGCTGCAGTTCAAATCAAGCATCAGAATAGGGAAAAAAGGTTATTTAAATGACTTTGAATGTGGCATGGTTGTTGGTGCCAGACGGGCACCAGAAAACTCTGAAACTGCTGATCTACTGGGATTTTCACGCACAACTATCTCTAAGAATTACAGAGAATTGTTGGAAAAAGAGAAAATATCCAGTGAGCAGCAGTTCTGTGGGCGCAAATGCCTTGATGCCAGAGGTCAGAGGAAAATGGCCAGACTGGTTCCAGCTGATAGAAAGGCAACAGTAACTCAAATAACGACTCGATACAACCAAGGAATGCAGAAAAGCATCTCTGAATGCACAACCTTGATGCAGCTGGGCTACAGCAGCAGAAGACTACAACGGGTGCCACTCCTGTCAGCTTAGAACAGGAAACTGAGGCTACAATTCACACAGGCTCACCAAAACTGGACAATAGAAGATTAGGAAAACATTGCCTGGTCTGATGATTCTCGATTTCTGCTGCGACATTCAGATGGCAGGGTCAGAATTTTGCATCAACAACATGAAAGCATGGATCCATCCTGCCTTGTGTCAATGGTTCAGGCTGGTGGTGTAATGGTGTGGGGGATTTTTTCTTGGCACATTTTGGGCCCATTAGTACCAATTGAGCATCGTGTCAACGCCACAGCCTACCTGAGTATTGTTGCTCCATCCCTTTATGACCACGGTGTACCCATCTTTTGATGGCTGCTTCCAGCAGGATAACGCGCCATGTCATAAAGCGCGAATCATCTCAGACTGGTTTCTTGAACATGACAATGAGTTTACTGTACTCAAATGGCCTCCACAGTCACCAACTCTCAATCCAATAAAGCACCTTCGGGATGTGTTGGAACAAGAGATTCACATCATAGACGTGCAGCCGACAAATCTGCAGCAACTGTGTGATGCTGTCATGTCAATATGGACCAAAATCTCTGAGGAATATTTCTAGTACCTTAACGAATCTGTGCCATGAAGAATTAAGGCAGTTCTGAAGGCCAAACTTGGTCCAACCTGGTACTAGTAAGGTGTACCTAATAAAGTGGCTGGGGAATGTATTTAGATAAGTCACAAAAATGCAACTAAGAGTTTGGACAACTGCTTCTTTCTTTTAGGGGACAATACGTTTGTTTGTTTGTTTGTTTGTTAGAGATATTTTGATCTTTTTTGCACACATTTGTAGCACACAAAGCTACAATATAAACTGCACAGCACCTAACATTCACACTAATGGTTAACATTTTTATGTTTTTTTATGTTTTGTGTCATCATTTTAAACAGTTTATTCTACAATATATGGTTTTATTTAGTAAGTATGAAAAAATCCTAATAATACTACACAGATAAACATCCGCTGGAGTTAGACTCTTCACCCACCTCATTTTTTCCAGAACCGGAAGTGGCAAGTTCCAAACTCGCACCAGACGACAAAGAGCCTTGTGATTCTCTCCGTCCGTTACTACCTGTAAAGCCTGTGTTGAAAGACAAATAGCAATTATAATCAACACACTGGAAAATACAGGGAAACTTGAGGAAATATATTATAAAGTTTCCCCAAAAATGTCAAATCTGTCATCATCATTTTCCTGTTTAACACACAAAAAGTATTTTGAAGAATGTTAGAATCCGATAGCCAACTTGTATAGCAGGTAATTGTGTTTGTCCTACTATGGTATTCAATGGCTACCGGTTTTCTACATGCTTTGAATTGTCATCTTTTGTGTTTAACAAGAAAAAATAAAATCATAAAGGTTTGGAACCACTTAAGAGAGTGAGTAAATTATGACAAAATTTCATTTTAGGGTGAACTGTCTCTTTAAGCAGATGACAAGCACAGAAACAAAACAATCCAAACATAAAAAATATAAAACATTTATGACCAATTAAAGTGCATGGTTAATGAAAAGAAACAAAACAAACGTAAATTGCAGTAGGCTCTGATATCCTTGTGAGCAGTGCATTGACATGTTGCATCATTGCTTTACGGGCACCAAAGTTCCTCATCCTGGCTCATTTTCTACATACAGTGCATTCATTCATTCATTTTCTTTTCGGCTTAGTCCCTTTATTAATCCGGGGTCGCCACAGCGAAATGAACCGCCAACTTATCCAGTACATGTTTTACGCAGCGGATGCCATTCCAGCTGCAACCCATCTCTGGCAAACATCCATACACACTCATTCACACTCATACACTACGGACAATTTAGCCTACCCAATTAACCTGTACCGCATGTCTTTGGACTGTGGGGGAAACCGGAGCACCCGGAGGAAACCCACACGAACACAGAGAGAACATGCAAACTCCACACATAAATGCCAACTGAGCCAGCCGAGGCTCGAACCAGCAACCTTCTTGCTGTGAGGTCTACCTACTGCGCCACTGCGTCGCCACATACAGTGCATATGTAAAGTATTCATAGCGCTTCACGTTTTCCACATTTTTTGTTACAGCCTTATTCCAAAATTTATTAAATTCATTTATTTCCTCAAAATTCTACACTCAATACCCCATAATGACAATGTGAAAAAAAGATTTTTTGAAATTGTTGCAAATTTATTAAAAATAAAAAAAAACTGAAAAATAACATGTACATAAGTATTCACAGCCTTTGCTGTGAAGCTCTAAATTGAGCTCAGGTACATTCTGTTTCCACTGATCATTCTTGAGATGTTTCAGCAGCTTAATTGGAGTTCACCTGTGGTAAATTCGGTTGATTGGACATGATTTGAAAAGGCATACACCTGTCTATATAAGGTCCCAGGGTTGACAGTGCATGTCAAAGCACAAACCAAGCATGAAGACAAAGGAATTGTCTGTAGACCTTCGAGACAGGATTGTCTCGAGGCACAAGGCTGGGGAAGGTTACAGAAAAATTTCTGCTGCTCTGAAAGTTCCAATGAGCACAGTGGCCTCCATCATCCGTAAGTGGAAGATGTTTGGTACACACCAGGACTCTTCCTAGAGCTGGCCGGCCATCTAAGCTGAGTGATAGGGGGGGGTAGGGCCTTAGTCAGCGAGGTGATTAATAACCCGATGGTCACTCTGTCTGAGCTCCAGTGTTCTTCTGTGGAGAGATGAGAAACTTACAGAAGGACAACCATCTGTGCAGCAATCCGCCTGTATGGTAGAGTGGCCAGACGTGAGCCACTCCCCGCCTGGAATTTGCCAAAAGGCATCTGAAGGACTCTCAGACCATAAGAAACAAAATTCTCTGGCTTGATGAGACTAAAATTGAACTTTGGAGTGAATGCCAGGCGTTACGTTTGGAGAAAACCAGGCAGCGCTCATCACCAGGCTAATACCATGCCTACAGTGAAGCATGGCGGTGGCAGCATCATGCTGTGGGGATGTTTTTCAGCAGCAGAAACTGGAAGACTAGTCAGGATAGAGGGAAGGATGAATGCAGCAATGTACAGAGACATCCTGAATGAAAACCTGCTTCAGAGTGCTCTTGACCTCTTGACCTGGTTCATCTTCCAGCAGGACAATGACCCAAAGCACACTGCCAAAATATCAATGTAGTGGCTTCACAACAACTCGGTAAATGTCCTTGAGTGGTCCAGCCAGAGCCCAGACCTAAATCTTATTGAACATCTCTGGAGAGATCTGAAAATGGCTGTACACCATCGCCTCCCATCCAACCTGATAGAGCTTGAGAGGTACTGCAAAGAGGAATGGGCAAAATTTCTCAAAGACAGGTGTGCCAAGCTTGTGGCATCATATTCAAAAAGACTTGAGGCTGTAATTGCTGCCAAAGGTGCATCAACAAAGTATTGAGCAAAGGCTGTGAATACTTTTGTACATGTGATTTTTCAGGTTTATTTTTAATAAATTTGCAACAATTTAAAAAAATATTTTTCACAATGTCATTATGGGGTATTGTGTGTACAATTTTAAGGAAAAAAATGAATTTAATCCATTTTGGAATAAGGCTGTAACATAAAAAAAATGTGGAAAAAGTGACGCGATATGAATACTTTCCGGATGCACTGTACGTCCTATCACAATAAAGGCAAAAATGCCAAAAATAAATCTTAAAAAAGAAGTTAAACTGCAGATCTACTCACTGTAATCTGCGAGGTCTCTCTTTTTAGATCCTTTTCCAAAACTTCTATTTCTGGACCAGGAGAAGAAAATACTTTTTTTTTTATCACCATGTTCATCTCTGCTGTCTTCATTCAGTGACCTTCCCGATTTGCTCTTCTTGTCATCCTGCACCTTTCAAAAAAATGGTAAATTATTACCATAGTCGAAAACAAAGGCAAATAGTTCCAAGATTCAGACAATACAGAAATCTCTCTTTCTAATGTGCAATGAATGAACCATTGATATGCAGCTCTGAGAGTTAAAATGGGTCAATAAATGGTCAGGAATTTACTGCGTCAAATGAGATCTGACTTGAAGGCATTGTGGGATGTTACCTGAAATGACAGTCTCATTTCTTAAAAAGCTTCTATGATAACTAGACTAGACACTAATTTTAAACAAGAACAGAATAGCTTCAATCTCCCACCTCAAGATGTAGATAATTACAATTCAATATCCTTAATTGTGAAGCCATTACAAGTTGCATTGATCCCAAATAAAGGAGTTAAAGTGAGAAATTTTAGCCGAATAATCTAAAACATTGGTTAAATCTTCCTTCCTGAACTGTTAAAAAGGTCATAAATCCATGAATTATAGATAATAGATAATTAGGTATGGATATATATATAAAGCAGTGAGAGATAATTATGTGTGTCTATCTTCCTTTGATGTGCTTCATAGATTGTTTGTGTTTGTAATTATGCTTCAAGGGAAGTCAGTGAGTCAACTGCAAACAAACCGTCATCATTCTAATGAAGGGCACAAGACAAAAAGTAAACAGCACAGTGAGGGTGTGTGTGTGTTACCTTTTTAGGTGTAGAGAGGTTGGAGCGGTCGGAACCTGTGCTATGTTTGGATGTGGGGCTACTGGGCACCTGGTAGGGGTCTGGAAGAGGACGGCCCTCCACCTCTGCAAGCATACATTCCTGATACAGGTAAGACTTTAGGAAGCGTGTGTAACTGTCAAACTTCATCAGGTTGAAGATCTGTTGATGGAAAAATGAACAACGGTACTGTAAAACCAGGACCAGCACCGATTTTCACAGTGGTCCAGCATAACCTCATTTTTTATGCTTGTTCAGCTTGAATAGAATTTCTGGTTTTGCTGGTTTCAGTAAATTG
Source organism: Danio kyathit (assembly GCA_903798195.1). NCBI lineage: Eukaryota > Metazoa > Chordata > Actinopteri > Cypriniformes > Danionidae > Danio > Danio kyathit. The sequence goes on from LR812519.1 coordinate 51,150,435, forward strand.
GTGAGGGCATAAGCTTGTCATGCTGGAATCATAAAAATGTATACTGATGACAAGCAATGTGGGTCAGCCAAACATACACTTCCATTAAAAATATGCATGTATATACACACAGTACAAAGTAAAAAAAGACAACTTGCAGTCTTAAACTTTTTAGTTAAACCAAATGAACTTTTCTCAAAGTCCCTTTAAGGCAAGTCATTTCACTCAATGGCCATCTTTGAAACACCTCTCGGGCAGTATGCTCGGGCATTCTGTCTGAATGGGGAAACATCAAATTCTCCAAAACTGCTTTCCAAGATTACGATTGAATTTCATATTAAGAATCACCAATAAAATTAAATGACAACTGTCTCTTTAGTTTCATTTCTAAACATCCAAATCACACAAAATCTGCAGAAAATCACGTCTGGTCCAAGCCCCTCCCCCAAGAGTATCGTCAGTCTATAGCAATCGATGATTGACTACTGTACTAGAAGGCGGGATTTATTCGCCATATAGCAATCGATGATTGGCTCCTGTACTAGTAGGCGGGGCTTGATTTACCATATTGACCACTACACTTTTTTGTAGTAGCATTCTATAGTTTTTGCTTTTCTACTATACTAGATAATCTAGATAATTCATTCATTCATTTTCTTTTCGGCTTAGTCCCTTTATTAATCCGGGGTCGCGACAGCGGAATGAACCGATTAATTATCCAGCAAATGTTTTACGCAGCAGATGCACTTCCAGCTGCAACCCATTACTGGGAAACATCCACACATACTCATTCACACACATACACTACGGACAATTTAGCTTACCCAATTTACCTATAGCACATGTTTTTGGACTTCTGGGGGAAACCGGAGCACCTGGAGGAAACCCACGCGAACACAGGGAGAATAATCTAGATAATATACTAGAAAAAGAAATACTAGATAATCAAACAATAAAAAATAAAAATAAATAGTTGAAACTTGATTAACTTATTAAAATAAGTTAAAGTAACACTGTGGTGATGTTTTGTCATATAATTTATTTACAGTGTATTGAAAATTCTCAGTTCCTCTGGAATTATAATTTGAAGTTATGTGTTTGAATAAACTCAAATTTAGTTTTATTACTAATGCCATTTTTTCCTGATATAAAATATAAAGCTGTTACTAAGAGTATCTTTTCCCATACAATTACAGTTGAAGTCTGTTATTAGCCCCCCTATTGATTCTTTTTTCTTTCTCAAATATTTCCCAGATGATGTTTAACAGAGCAAGGAAATTTTCACAGTATGTCTGATAATATTTTTTCTTCTGGAGAAAGTCTTATTTGTTTTATTTTGGCTAAAATAAAAGCAGTTTTAAAGTTTTTAAACACCATTTTAAGGTCAATATTATTAGCCCCTTTAAGCTATATTTTTCAATAGTCCACAGAACAAACCATCGTTATACAATAACTTGCCTAATTACCCTAACCTGCCTAGTTAACCTAATAAATCTAGTTAAGCCTTTAAATGTCACTTTAAGCTGAATACTAGTATCTTGAAAAATATCTAGTAAAATATTATTTACTGTCATCATGGCAAAGATAAAATAAATCAGTTATTAGAAATGAGTTATTAAAACTATTATGTTTAGAAATGTGTTGAAAAAATCTTCTCTCTGTTAAACAGAAATTGGGGGAAAAAATAAACAGGGGGGCTAATAATTCTGACTTCAACTGTACATTGTCAAATTTAAAAAAACATGTGGAACACGACAAAAAAATGTCGCGGGCGAAAGTGAAGAGCGGGGGGAGTACAGCGGACGAAAGTGAACAGGGTTGGGGAGTCGCGGAAAAAAGTGAAGAGTGAGCGGAGCGAGGGTGCGTGTGAGGTGGGAGATCGGTAAAGTGAAGTACCAGATCATATTTCAGAGGTGCTGTATCTGGTACAAATTAAGCCCTGGTTTTGCCAATACAAAAGTAAATTAATTAATAACAATTAATCATAATAATATAATAATTTATTGATTTATTTATTCATTTTCTTTAGGCTTAGTCCCTAATTTATCAGGGGTCGCCACAGCGGAATGAACCACCAACTATTCCAGCATATCTTTTGTGCAGCAGATGACCTTCCAGTCGCAACTGAGTACTGAGAAACATAATAATATAATACAATAATTATTATAGGCGGCATGGTGGCTCAGTGGTTAGCACTGTCACCTCACAGCAAGAAGGTCGCTGGTTCGAACCCTGGCTGGGTCAGTTGGCATTTCTGTGTGGAGTTTGCATGTTCTCCCCGTGTTCGCGTGGGTTTCCTCCGGGTGCTCAGGTTTCCCCCACAGTCCAAAGACATGCGCTATAGGGGAATTGAATAAGCTAAATTGGCCGTATAGTGTATGTGTGTGAATAAGTGTGTATTGGTGTTTCCCAGTACTGGGTTGCAGCTTTAAGTAAAACATAGGCTTGATAAGTTGGCAATTCATTCCGTTGTGAACCCTGATAAATAAAGGGACTAAGCCGAAGGAAAATTAAATGAATGAAATAATTATTATAATAATTAATTATCTTAAAGATTATTCTTTTAAAAAATCCTACCAAAATGTTTACATTTTTTGCAGGACCATATTAGTTCCTTTTTTAAATCATGAAATCTAAAAAGGGAAGAAAGTGACGCAGTAAAACATGAGCGAGTATCATGTTTGTGTGAGTTTGTGATTTATCCCAGATAAAAAGGTGACAGCCAGACAGGAGCCTCTAAATGCTACGTGATCCTCGGTCTAAAAAGACACTTTATAAGAGCGTGTTCTCTGCCGCCTCATGCACAAAGCTTGCCCGCAGGTTTCCTCACAGATATCATGAGGTTGGACTTTACAGGATGCTACATTCATGATCTTACGACGTCAAAGAGCTAAAATCTAATCACTTTATTATTTTGCATCTTGCCTGCAGCTCTCCAAGACAGCGTCGTGATTGTAATGCCTCAGACACATCCAGTTATTTTAAAATAACACTGGGCATATTTTTAATTTTGGCAGGAAAAATAAAGTCAATGAAATCATCTAATTATTCTACGATATACTACGTGGTTGTTAAATGTTTGATTCTAATTGGCTGAATAAAACTTAAGGTGCGTGATTATTTTCAGATAAACGCATATACTGTAAAAAATCCACACAATTCCTACATGTTTTCCCAACACAAATTGATTAAGTTAATTGTTTTTACAAATTTAAGTAGATTGAACAAAAAAACAATTATGTTGTCCCAAAAAAAACTAAAGAATTGTGTTGTTTCAATTCATTTTAAATGAACAAGCAACAAGTCATTTTTGAGTGTAGCTAAAGCAGTTGCAGCAGACCACATCACACTTTCCTGAATGATTTTAGTTATTGTAAAGACTACAGCAGACAAAAATTGGGTTGCCACTCCACTAAAAAGCTGAATTTTCCATGACCTATAAAGAATAAAAAGGGAGCTGTTGTGTTGAGAAGTCCCTCCAGAATTATACGATTCTGTGATTACTGATTAATTGCATAAACAAGCAAATGGCACAATATTTACAGAGGTTTGCAATAAAAGCAGCAGATTTCCTACAGATTTTGACTAGCCAGGGTATTGTTCAAATTCCTTACATGCCGTTTGCATTGTTTTATATAAAATAACATTAAATTTGCATGTAGAAAGTGCTCATACAGTGCGGGATACCTTGAGGTGTCATAGACACTGCATGGTGCTGCACTTCTCTTTAGGTATGTGACCTGATTTGGATGTGTCTTGTGACATTTTCACAATGCACATTCAGCCAAAGACTATTTGAACAAGACGTTCATTGTATCGATTGCAAAAATTATTAATTTAAGAGGTAACTTTCTCTCTTTGCTTCTCTCAGTGTTGTTTTAATATAAATATTAAAGTCAAAAATGTAATGGAGAACTAAAAAAAACTAAGAGCAAATTTGTGTATATTTTCATTGGAAATGGAGCAAATATTAAGGAAAAAAATACAAAATCCACAACTTTAGGCAGAAAATTTTCTTGCAAAATCTAGGGCGGACTGTTTGAGCACCGAGCAGACAAGTATTTTAACAAGGAAAAGCCTGGTGACTATTTGATTTCCAGTTAAAGTGGGAAAACAATTATTTAGTAAAAAAAGAATAACCATAACAATAGGCAAATCATGTGAAACAATGTGATTAAAAACTATTTTGTAGAAATTGAAAATATAGAATAAAATGGATTTAGATCATCCAAAATCAAAGACAAAGTGCCTCAGGGGTATTTAATGTGTGTCGGTGCTCTATGGATAAGAGATTATCAACAAAATCAAGTCCAAGGCACTGAAAATGTAAGTGGAAAAACATAAAAAGCCTTTATTAACATGGCTAATATATCAAAAACAGAATTTGTTCTTCTTTTTTATAATAGCCATGTTAATAAAAGCTTTTTTATTGTTTTTACTTACTTGTCCAGTGCTTTGGACTTACGATTTTATAGAATAAAATACATTTTGATGAATAAGATAGAAAAAAATGATTTTGATGAATGGGAATTTTAATTTAAAATGGCAAATATTACCCTGATATTACATGACTTGGACAAAAACATACAAAAATCCCTGACTTTCAATGTCTGGAACAGACCTTTTAAAACCTCAACACAATATTCTAGAAAGACCATGACCTGTGTTAGACCAAATCAAATCAAAAGACTTTAGTTAAGATGCGTAAAAATAAGACCTACACACAGGAGCTGTCTCAAATGTCTTAGAAAGCACAGTAACACTTTACAATAAGATTGTATTAGTTAATATTAATGCATTTCCTAACATGAACAATACATTTTGTACATTACAGTGTTTGTTCATGCTTAACATGAACATTAGTGTTAGTTAACAAAAATAAAGTTGTTCATTGTAAGTGCATAAATTGTGACAAGCATGAATAAGTATTTTGGTAACACTTTATTTTGATGGTCCATTTGAGTACTAGTAGACTGTCTGCTTAACCCCAACCTAACAGTCTACTTATAATCTAATGAGAATTAGTTGGCATGTAGATGAAATGTAACTTAAATTCAACAAATTCCCAATAAAGTGTGACCAGAATTTTAATAATAAATGTTCAACTATGATTAATAAATGCTGTACAAGTATTGTTCATGCTGAGTTCATGTGAGTAAACACATTAACTACCAATAACTAATGAAACCTTATTGCAGGGGTGCTCAACCCTGTTCCTGGCGATCGACCTTCCAGCTGATTTCAGCTCCAACCCTGATCAAACACACCTGAACCAATTATTTAGAACGTGAGGAGCACTTGATAATTACAGCCAGGTGTGTTTGATAAGGGCTGCAACTGAAAACTGCAGGAAGGTCGATCTCCAGGAATAGGGTTGAGCACCCCTGCTTTATTGTAAAGTGTGACGCAAAATACAACAATATTTTTTATCATAGTATAATCATAGTATCTTGAATCATATGTGGAATAACTGACTCTGGTCTATTTAATTATTGGACAATAATGCACACCCAAGTTGAAAATCATCACTCAGTTATTCCTTATTAACTGGAAAATAAATCAACAATTTCAAAATCTTTAGAATGGTCCTGATGCCCACACGCCTGACATAAACACTGGAACATTTTTAAGCTCTGTTAATAGTCTTCCGGAGAGTGTTGTATCCCGATGGTTTCAGTAAACATCCTGACTGAGCGTTTCCTGTCTTACCTGAAGCTGTTGCTCTTTAAACATGTCTGGCCTCGGTGCGTTGAGGATGTCGTCAGCCAGCTGAGCTTGACTATCAATGTTGACGGGTGTGGTAGCTTTACTAGACAGGAAGCTGTTGTAGATCTCTCTGGCCCTCTGGGACAGCTGGAGGACAAACGGTACAAGGTCACAATCAAACGACAAATGAAAAACTTTGTTTGTTTCATCCTAGCCACACAAAGGGTCTATTCATGGACCCTGAATGGACTATTATGGAGGAAAAAAAATTCTAATAAACAGTGAATATAATTAAAAGTCATAAAAGAACATCTTTTCAGGAATACAAATAGCATTTTTGATAATCTGACGCTGTCCTTTATTTAAAGAGACTTGCAAATTGCAATTAACATCAAACAAGCACAAAGCACACACATATTTGGATTGGTGCTAAATGAGAGAAACGTGAGTTTGTATAAAATGACAATATAAATAGATTAGTTTGGTCTTGACGTTTAATTCATGTTGTTGTTTTTTTTTTAATGAATATCACTATAATTTCTTTTTTGTTTTATGCTTAAATTTGTAATACTATTTTATGTTCTGTTAAATTTAAAGTAGCGCTGACAAAAAGTTTAATCGTGATTAATCGCATCCTAAAAAATGATGTTTTTTGCATAATATATCTGTGCAATTGGATTATCGGGATTATCGAGTCGGGTTTAGGGGCGGGGTTAGGTGCCAAGCCTTCTTTTTACAATTGTACATTTTCATACGACTGAACTCATACGAATTCGTATGAATTAGCCACTAAACTGACAAAACGTAAAATACTTATGTTTACTCATGAGATCAGGCTGGAATGTGCACACATGTATACATATATTTGAGTGTATATTTAATATATATCATATTTTATTTATAAAACATTATATATCAAATATTGATAACTATTTGGTAAATATTTTGTATATTTTGTATTCTATGTATGTTTGTATTTGTATGTACACATGCATATATTATATAAATACAAACTTTTATATTGAATGCGATTAATTATATGATAGCAACAAATTAAAGGATTTCTTGTGGACTAATTGGGACTAAAATACAAACTTTAAATATTTATATCTCCTTAGAATTGATTTCTGAATGAAGCTGACTAGAGGTGTGAACCTACACTGGTCTCACGGTTCGGTTCGGTTACGATTATCATGCCATCGATTCGGTTCAATTCGATATCTCGGTGGATCACGGTGCATTGACGATGCTTTCCATACACAGTTTTATATTTTCTTCACAGCACAATAATTCTTGTATTAAAATGTATAAATATATTTATATTTATATACTATTTGTAATACAATTTTGTCCTTTAATACAAACAGTAAAAAACAAATAACCAAATATAAATATCCCGCTCGCTCTCTGAGCCTTGTCTTGGTCACGCGCTCAACAGAAAGGGCTGTGATTGGCGCTGGCGCTCTTCACAGATCAGTGACATTGATAAACTGCAGCGGCGATCACAGCTGATTCATAATAGACGCGGTGGAGAAGACTCTGCAGACGCGAGCCCGTGTCTGTATCCAGAAGTATGGCTGTAACAGCCGAGAGGAGAGGAGAAGTCACGCCCAGCAGGTCAAATGGGCCACAGTGAGAGAGTGAGAGAGAAATGGAGTTTACTTTCATTCTCTCAATCGCAGTGAAATAGGGGCTTCTGCTGTTAGTGTCAGTGAAAGACTGTCCTGCAAACCCACACGCAGTGAAATTGTTTTAAATACTCGCGCTCGCCTCCCTCGCCATAGTAAGCTATCGCAACATAGCGCATATGAGATAAATGACGTCAGTACATAATAACCGGTTATGATTATTACTGAACCCATACCGAATTGTTCGAGTCTGCATCGCCGTGCACCGAAGAAAATTACTTTTGACACCCCTAATACTTTTCCCCACTTTCTGTTTAAAGGAAAGAAGTGTTCAACAGATTTCTAAACATAATAGTTTTAATAACTCATCTCTAATAACTGATTTAGTTTATCTTTGCCATGATGACAGTAAATAATATTTGACTAGATATTTTTCAGGATACTAGTGTTCAGCTTAAAGTGCAATGCAAAGAGTTAACTAGGTTGATTAGGATAATTAGGCAAATCATTGCATATCGATGGTTTGTTCTGTAGACTATCGGGGAAAAAAAAGTTGCTTAGGTGGGCTAATAATATTGTCTTTAAGATGATTATATAAATATTTAAAACAGCTTTTACTTTAGCCGAAATAAAACAAATAAAACTTTCTCTAGAAGAAAAAATTAAGATATTTAAAGATATTTCTTTTTATATAAATATGAAGACTTCCTACCTGTTTCTTGTCTGTTTCAGGTACATGGCTGAAATATTCACAAGCTTGCCAAAATAAAATATTCTCCTCGCTAAACTCCTTCTTTAGAAACTCCTGTGGAATGAGGAAAAAAAAGGATTAAATACTTAATCTGGAAAACATAGACATTAAAATTGTCCTTCACACATGCTGTCTTTCACTTAAAAAACACTCACTGAAACTCACTAGCTAAACCAACTTTTCTTCACATTCTTTGCTTTACAGATAAGCAAAATCCTTTCCAAACACTTCCTGGTGGTTTTGTTTGAAACCTTGAATTCAGCGAGCTTCTCATGCAACCTCGCAGAGCCTTTGCGACTTCTGATTAAAAATTTCTGAATTCTTTAGGATTCTACTAAAATGCCTAAAGCTTGACTTGTATCCTCAGTCAATATTGATTGTGGATTCTGTTACAGCACGACTACTGTGCAAATAGGTGATGTAGACTGCTCTGACATACCGAGAAATATCGGACACCGACGGGATCCTGTAGCAGGCGCTCAAAGCAGACGGCCCACGATGCAACGCGCCGTTCAGTGTGCCGTCTATGGCATTGCACGCTAGGTAGGCTGGCATTGCTGTTCAGACTGTTATCACTGCCGCAGCCTTTCAGGTCCACACTGTTAAGCTCTAGGAACAAAAAGATAACCATTATTCACACCAAATGCAATAACACAGCAGTTTATATTGAACAACTGCATGTGATAAACTTAAAAACAGATCAACATTTTCAAATCAGGAGGAAGTAAATGCCCAAAGTATTTTTATATTATGCAATCATCATAACTGCCTGAATAAAGGTCAGGGTGCTCAAAATTAAAACCATACACTTAAAATAGGCTATCTTTTGAAAATAAACAACAGCTAGATGGAACTATGCTCCAACTCAAGATCCTTGAAGAGACATGTCTCTTAAAACAAGCTAAATAATCTGCCAATGGGGTAAGCAAAATATTCTTGTCAAAGCCAAAAAATTTATTTTGCTTACCCTATTGCATACCTTCTGTTTTTGCCAGGATTCTCCTGTATTTTACCATTCTATCTTACTATCATCCCGTTTAAGTATTTTTACATATTTCTCCTGTATTTTTAATCTTTCTACGAAAAGTGAAAGTAGCATCAAAGAGTCGATATCAAATGTGAGATAATTGCAAGAGCTGTTCAAGAGAATTATGCTTTCGCTTTGTTCTGGCTTGAAAGCACGTTGAAATTAATATAAAAACGCCCGCCTAATTCATTTCTATTAAAGCTATGCATCGACCATCGCCCTTCCTATGCAATCTCTGAATCAGTCAAGAATCAGTGCTGACTGACAGACGTGCTCCATAGTGATAAAGACATGCAATTTGAAGAGGAGAAAAAGTGGAAACTTTGGGATTTGGGGGTGTTTTTAAAGAGGCACTTAAAATAGGCTATGTAAATAGGCTATGTCTGTCCTGGAGTGTTTTATTTTAAACAGAAATAATTGTGTCTTAAATGAACATAAACAGTTACGAAAGTAATCGAATGCTTTCATTTCAGATCTGTGGATTGATCCTCTGTTATCAACCAAAACAGTGTATCAAAATTAGAGATTCACTGCTCTTCAGTAAATAATGTAACTTTGATCAATATTTAAATACAATGAATAACAAATCAACACGTTTTTAATTTCTCGCATAATTAATTAATTTCTGTATAGGCCATTGATCTTAATAATCAAATTTTTATTATTTTCAATTAAAGCGCATCTTGTATTTTTATTATTATTTTGCTTGCTTTAAGGAAAAACTTACTTAATTTTGACATATTATTTCTTTAAACTAGACAATATTTTTTGCTTATCTAGAAAATACTTCTTGATTTAAGATTTTAGATATTTGGATTAGAAATAAGACAAAACTCTGAGTAAGAAAAGCTTTTTTTTGCACTGTGCAGTTGTTTATTTACTCACTCTAAAGTAATCTAAATATGTATGTACTTTTTTCTTTAGTAGATTAATAGTATTCTTTAGTAGTTTTTATTTTTTTAATTATTGTGTTATTTCTTGATTCATTCATAAAATCTAAGGCAATGGCTACTGGTAATTTAAGAGTCAAAAAAGAAATGTATATAGGCTAAAGTTTGTGCACAGATTGATTTAAGGCAATGTATTTTGGTGCATTTAAACAAAACATAGTTATTAAACAGATATATTTATTAAAATAATATTTTAGTAACCAAACATATTTAGAAAATGAAAGATAACAAAAAATTTAATTCAAGCAAAATAAATTACAACCTACAAAATTTCAACTATTTTTTTTTTTTTTTTTGCTTCTCTTGACTTTTCCTCTTTTTAAAATTAGCATTTATCATTTTTCTATTAACATATAAATTTGGGTGTACTGGTTTTTGGACCGTTATCGTAAGTTATTTTGTTAAATAAGCTCCTGATTTGGCTTCAGTACTGACTAATCTAATGTATCTGCACAAATACAATATTGTATAGCTTCCTATTAAAAATATGAATTTAAAAGATAGATTTGTGAGGGTGTACCCACAAATGCTGAGCACAGTATAATTTTGACTTATAATGTGACTTTTATAAATCACCTAGGCACTGTGTTTCAGCTAAAAATCTTGGTTAATATTCTACTGAAGAGAAAATTCACCTACATCTTAGATGTGAAGTTCCCTTTTTGAGTGAACTATCCCTTTATCCTGATTTCTTAAATAATCTGATACTCTGAAGCTCTGCTTTTCTGAAGCTCGGTGATTCTAATGGTTGATGTGCACTTGTAATCAAATACACATCCTTCTTTAAAGGCACAGTTCACCCAATGATTTAAACAGACACTATTTTCTCTCCAACATGTTGCTCCAAACTCACATACTGGTAATTTATCTGGTGAAAAAAAATATAGAATTTTATATAAAGTTTTTTATAAGTATTTTACAGCTTGTAGTGCAAAGTTGAGTAAACTTAAAAAATAAATATAAAAGTAATACAAGATACTATGAACCGCTGAATGGCAAAAGCAAAGGATATCTTGAAAATGACATTTCTGTTCAGTGTGTATTTCGGTTTAAGTGTGAGGAAATAATTTACTATTCCTTAAATAATCCTTAATAAACATAACAAAACAGCAAAGAGTTTGTGAAGTCAGCAATTTTACTGACTGACTTACTGACTTTTTACTGCAATGGCTAAACTACACAAATTACTTTGGACGCAGCTGAATGTAAATAATTATAATAACACTTCAAATAAATCGAAAAGGTTAACATTCAGAAAGATTCTGCAGCAGACCATGGGTCGCAATCAGCATGAACTCTTACCTGGGTAAAGCTGGTACGAGCCAGTGTGATGCCACTTCACCAGATATTTCATGCCAATTGGACGCCAGGCTTTGACATCCATCACCCCCACATTACACAAACCCACTGCCATTGAGCAGAGGCCGAACAGCCATTAAACTGTCCATAGAGCTGCTGTACATGCTGGCCGCAAACATTATGAGCAACTATCCAAACAACACCGCGACGGGACTACAAGCATGTATGAAGGGGTAAACAGATAGTGGCCTGTGCACAAAGCTCTGAACGGGCAGATGATCAATTATTGAAAGCAGAGAGAGGAGGGAAACTTAGAAGGTGGAGGTAGCAAAAACCTGCAATATTAATGCTGGATCAGCATAGCCAACCAGTAGCGCACCATGGCTGAAGACAAACATGCACACACAAACAGATGGGACAATTTTGGATTGCGTTGCATAAAATGGCTATCATTGCTGGTGTAATAGAGGTCAATGGAAAAGGAGTGTGTAATTCATGAGAATGCATGCATTAAAATCAATAAATGTTTGAAGAGTTTTTATGCTTTACTTGTTCATAATTAAATAATATATAAGATTTAATAATGTAATAATACACATTTACATTTAAGTTCTAAACAATAAATTATGATTATTGTTCCACTTTTGAAATGACAACATCTACAATAAAATATTACAATAAATATTATATTTCACAGATGTCTCACATTGTCCCTAGGCAACATTAATATACAGGAATATAGAATAGTGTTGAATGTTTTATAATAATTATTTATTTTATGTCCGTTTTATTCAAAATACAGTTTTTTAAGTTGTTTTGACATACATAATAATAAACATATTAAAAAAAATAATAAACCTTAGTATTTTCATAAACTAATCAGACATAGTACTCAACAACCCTGTAGTTAAGCACATTTATTCTATGTATTAATATAAATACAGCTGAAGTCAGAATTATTAAACCCCGTTTGAATGTTTTTTCTTTTTTAAATATTTTCCAAATTATGTTAACAGAGCAAAGAAATTTTCACAGTATGTCTGATAATATTTTTTCTTCTTAATTGTTTTATTTAGGCTTGAATAAAAGCATTTTTTTAATTTTTTAAACACCATTTTACGGTCAAAATTATTAGCCCCTTTAAGCTATATATTTTTTCGATAGTCTACAGAACAAACTATCATTATACAATAACTTGCCTGATTACTCTCACCTGCCTAGTTAAGCCTTTAAATGTCACTTTAAGCTGAATACTGATATCTTGAATAATATCTAGTCAAATATTATTTACTGTCATCATGGCAAAGATAAAAGAAATTATTAGAAGTTATTAAAAATGAGTTATTAAAACTATTATGTTTAGAAATGTGTTGAAAGTAATCTTCTCTCCGTTAAACAGAAATTGGGGAAAAAAATAAACAGGGGGGCTAATAATTCGGGGGGTCTAATAATTCTGACTTAAACTGTATATATTGACTCAAAATATAGTTTTGGATTGTGACAGAGAATTACCTTTACAGCATCAAGTAACCTTGCTTTCTCTTAAAAAAATAAAAATTCGGAAAAATTAAATCGGAATACATTTCACAAGAAAATAGCTTTTAAAAATGAGTTCTGATGTTTTGATGCTACTCCTTTGTAAATGTTTTTTAAATTGTTTTTCCATTTCCTGAATAAAAACTGTTACCTGTATACTGTCATGAGGGTCTACAGAAGTCCTCTTTATAGAACTTTATTTTTTCAGCGTAATTATTTACTACACAACATTTGACATTGAATTACCAGACAAGGGTTAATAATACAGTAATACAGTTTTGAACATTTTCCCTGAGAAACAATTATAAAAGATTGTCATACTTAACATAATGTTTTATTGTTTTGATATCAACGTATCACATTGAAATACTTTATTTTACACCACAATGAAAGAATTTGGTTTAAAATGGAGTGCCTCTGAACTTTATATTCATAAAAATACACAGATAAAAAACATTTCACTGAATCAAACAAAAATATTAAGGAACTCAACTGTTTCCATTAAAACATTCCACTGTTATACATTGATAATATACAGTTGAAATCAGAATTATTAGCCCCCCTGAATTATTAGCCCCCGTTTATTTTTTCCCCAAATTCTGTTTAATGGAGAGTAGATTTTTTTTCAACACATTTCTAATCATAATAGTTTTAATAACTAATTTCTTTTATCTTTGCCATGATGACAGTAAATAATATTTTTCATGACATTTCTATACAGCTTAAAGTGACATTTAAAGGCTTAACTAGGTTAATTAGGTTAAGGTTAGGGTAATTATGCAAGTTATTGTATAATGATGGTTTATTCTGTAGACTATCAAAAAATATAGCATAACCTCTTAAGGCCCAAGAAAATAGATTTTTTTTAACTTGCTTTGACTATCAAAGAGTAAAAACAAATTTTTTTCCCCATTTTGGACAGTTAAAAATAGGGTTTTGGACATTTCATATGCTGCAAAACAGTTGCATGATGACACTGTATGTCTGTAACAAAATATAAAACATTCAAAGTATTTTAAATAGCCACTTAAGAGCTAAAATGTGCCGTCCACGTATGTGGACACCTAAGGGGCTAATAATTTTGACCTTAAAATGGTTTTAAAAAAATTAAAAACTGCTTTTATTCTAGCCGAAATAAAACAAATAAGACTTTTTCCAGAAGCAAAAATATTATCAGACATACTGAGAAAATTTCCTTGCTCTGTTAAACATCATTTGTGAAATATTTAAAAAAGAAAAACAATTAAAAGTGGGGCTAATAATTCTTCAACTGTAGATAAATAGGATTTCTAAAAGAGCTAGTGACACCAAAGGCTGGAGTAATGGCTGCTGAATATTAATAACCCTTTCCACTGTAATTATAAAGCGTTTCTTAAAATAATGAGTCAATCCAGATTAATAAATAATAAAGAGGATCATGAATATAGACGTCCTTTCTTCAACAAAGCCAACTTCATCCTATAATACTAACGCCGAGATGTCTACAAAAACACAACTCAAGTCTACAGAAAGCAGAATAATGAAGAAAATGAAAGGGTTGCCGAGATTTGCACTTTGATCTCAAGATGGATGGGTGTTACTTGACATTACAAGTGGTCTTTAACTCAGAACCAGATTTACGACATCCTGCCATGACTAGAATTGATCCTGGAGCAGTTTCTAAGAGATTCGAACGCTGATCCGGCCAGTCTGACCTGCCTAATTACGAGCTGATCTCAATCCAGATCCTCTCACGGTTTGTTGTGCGCCCCAAACACACACATTAAAAACAATTCTACAGGACCGTAAGAGCAACAGCTCTTCGCAGTTTTGCATGCACACATTTGTCCCTCAGTTCCTTTTGTTATGCATAAAGCTGAAAGATCTACGGCTCTAACCGGCAGCGTTAAGCAAACATTCGCAGAAACCCTAGCACATTCACACATGCTAATTGGAGTGTTGAGAGGACTGAGGAGAGTTAGTGTTTGTTCAATCCTAATGAAATACAGAGATTTAGCCCAAAACGGTGAGTTCACCGTGACCCGGTGATGAATCATAGACTACACATTACTTACTGTACAGTCATTATACACTGCTTTGTTTTGCATTAAAAGGGGAAGCTGGGTTGGATTAAAGAGGAATGCAATGAAACATTAGAATATCATTTGTCACATTACACTGTTATGAAATATGTGTGGTGAGGGAAGGGGAAATTGATCACGAATCATGTTGTAACTGATCTTATACACTATTTACTCCTGATAAGCCTTAAAAGTGCTAGTTTATCTACATTCTTCCAATAATAAAGTAATACAGCTGGATTTGGGGGGATGGATGGCAGAGAGAGAGAACAGAAAGCCAATCTTATCATGAGATCACACAACTAAAAGACAGCCAAAACGGTGTTTGCTTTCTCCTTCATTTGGATAGAGCTCTATCCATTTCAGATCTACATGTATATAAACCGCATTAGCATTGAGAACACAGCAAAGAAACACAATAGTTTGATTTTTTTAAGAGAACAAAGTGATGATGTAAGGGTTTAGTACAGTAACTGAGCACAAGAACTCATTTAAATAGAATAAAAGTCTAATTGAGACACATATACGAAATGAATAAGCACAGATAAGAAACTGTAATGCGATAAAAGGAAGGAAGGAAAACAGACAGAAGATGGGAGATTTTAATATTGAAATAGTGATTACTCACCACCATCAGAGACAGCTGCAGACTGCAAGAGAACACAGAGAGACATGTGTGAGTGACTCTCTTCGCCAACAGAAACACACACTGAAGTCTGCAACATTGCTGGGTGCTCTGGTGGCATGATACACGCACACCAGCTCTTCCTGTTTTACTGGTACAGTGTTTCACACACACGCCTCCTCCTCGCTCATTCACTGATAATGAGATGCATCAGGTACATTCCGGCGAGCTTGATTCGTCAGGCCCCACCAACTGATACATCAGCCCCGCCCACACTGAATTTGCCTGAGCATGTCAGATAGTGCTTTAAAGAGCCATTAAGCAAGAGAAACACTTTTTCCCCCCCTTAAATTACAAATACTGAGTGATATCATTTTTTACACAATGAGAAAGAGTTGTGAAAGTTCAGACTTGGTCAAATGCACCTTTATTTCATTAATGATTTAATGGATTGCAGTGGTGATCCATTTATTGCAGTGTCAAATGATGCATTTTACAGTCATAACGGTGGCGTTCGGGTGAGAGGATGTGTAAAGTGTTTGTAATAGAAGAGAGCCAAAGTGATTTCCTTTAGATGTGGGCTCAAAGGTCAGTTAGTGATGAAATTATCCAGGGTGTGAGCTTAAATAGAGACGTTTTTCTACAAAAAGTACTGTTTTAGATTGAGGACTATTTATGTTTGCGTAATTAATATACACTACTTTTAAAAGGTTGGTGTTAGTAACATGTATATATTTTAAATAAATAATGCCTTTTAAACCAACATGGATGCATTAAAATGTGCCAGAATTATTTGAAAAACCTTGTTGTGAAATGCTATTCTTTTAAACAAAGAATCATGAAAAAATCTATTGTTTATAACTGATTACAATATTGATAATAATTTATTATTTGTCATGATTTCTGAAAGAGCAATGGCTGCTGAATGGTAATATTATTCTTCAATTTTACTGTATTTTAAATAAATAAATAAATATATAAATATATATATATATATATATATATATATATATATATATATATATATATATATATATATATATATATATATATATATATATATATATATATATATATATATATACATATATATAAACCGTTGAAGTCGGAATTATTCCCCCCAAACCTCCGCCCTTTGATTTTTTTTTTTTACAAACCATCGTTATACAATAACTTGCCTAATTACCCTAACCTGCCAAGTTAACCTAATTAACCTAGTTAAGCCTTTAAATGTCACTTTAAGTTGTATAGAAGTGTCTTGAAAAATATCTAGTCAAATATTGTTTACTGTCATCATTGCAAAGATAAAATAAATCAGTTATTAGAAATGAGTTATATATACAGGGCTTAACATTAACTTCTTTTTTGATCAACAGCCACTGTGGCTAGTAGTTTTCCAACGTCACTAGCCACTCGCCATTTTCACTAGCCACAATTGTGTTGTTGGGAAAATATATTTTATATGCATACATTTGACTATGGCATGCTAAAATTACTTGATTTAAATTATGTGTTATGTGCACATGCCTCCTTAACTTTTTTGGGCTCAACACTAAGGATTTGCCATTTTTTTGTCTCTGGCCACACTAAACTAATTATTTGCCTTGTCACAAATTTAAAAAAAATGTGTCAAAACAAGCTAAATATAGCTGTGTACATGCACTTTTTATTCAACAAAAATATTCTTAAAAAACAATTGACATTTAAAAAAAAAATTCTAATTTATCTAAAACTATACACAGTAGTTTGTCCAGGGTAAAGATCCCAGATCATCGGGTAACTATAGATAAATGGAGAGTTATCTCCTATTAAAACAAAAATAACTGCAAGCTAAAGAAAGCAGGTGAAAAACATGTGTTGATGATTAGGTGCACACATGTTAATGTTAGGCCCAGTAATAATCTGTTAAAAGTGGCAACCGCTGCTGCTTACAAAGAATCTGTGGTAAGACTGTGGGTGCACGAGCACTGCTTATTTCCCATCTATTTTAAAGAGAAATGATCGCACCAGTTGCGTTTTCAGGCACAGTTGTTTTGCGCAAAGAAACAGAAGCTTTAAAGCACTCGACGCATCACATCAGCTGTGCTTTGCTCACAACGTCAATGAGTGAGGATCGCCTGTGTCTCATCCGGTATTCATCTGCTTTCTTTTGCTTGCGTGAAAAGTTATCAATCGTTTAATAATTTTGACCTTAAAATGTTTTTTTTTAAATTAAAACTTCTTTTATTCTAGCCAAAATAAAACAAATAAGACTTTCTCCAGGAGAAAAAATATTATCAGATATACTGTGAAAATTTCCTTGCTCTGTTAAACATCATTTGGGAAATATTTAAAAAAAAGAAAAAAAAATTAAAAGGGGGGCTAATAATTCTGACTTCAACTGTATATATACAGAATACAAAATGTCATAGATTGTAATAAAAATGTCAATAGAGTTCATTTGTTGTTTCTTATCATTTTCTGACAAAATGGTGAAAGAAAATAAACAGAATTAAGCTGGATGGATATACTGTAGCTGAGAATACTACAGTACACTGTTATTAATTATTAATCCTGCCATAAATATTACAATTTTAAATTGGCCAACACAAATAAACAGACACAGCAGGCAGAGAATTAGAAGGACTGCTGAAAATATTCAGATTACACCACCCCAAATAATACATTCAAATCATCTGTATACATGTATGTATATTGTAGACCAAGTGTTTACTTGCAAAAAAATAAATAAAATAAAATGAATAAAAAAATCCATCTAATTGCCCTATTTTTACAACAAAATCGTAGATTTCATACAGGCCAAGAAATAAAATCAGTGAAGACTGAAAGAAGTCTAACCATGCTAGGCATGGGACAATAACCAGTTTTAAAGTTTACATGGTTTAAAAAAGTCAAGGTTTTAAAACCGCTAAAATTTTCTGTTATACCGTTCCTACATTTTTTTTTGTGTGTGTGTTCTTTGCAACTATTTTATTTAGTTTTTTAGGGCAACAGTATCTCCAGCAGAATAGGACCCTCCACATCAAAAGCTACAGGTCAGCCCATATTTCAGCAAACATCTGATGAACAAATCACTTATAAATCAACACCCATGCATGCTATAGAGATGAACAGTGCAGAGGCTTACGTTATATCCAAAGAAAAAAAAAGATGACTTTTTAAATTGTAAAGAATTCTGTTTTGAAACTAATTGAGAGCAGAACTCAATGATTTAAATTAATTATTTAGCCTCACATGTTTACTGTTCCAAAATATTTAAAATGCGGCAACGCAGTGGCGCAGTAGGTAGTGCTGTTGCCTCACAGCAAGAACGTCGCTGGGTCGCAGGTTCGAACCTCGGCTGGGCTGGGTCAGTTGGCGTTTCTGTGTGGAGTTTGCATGTTCTCCCTGCGTTTGCGTGGGTTTCCTCCGGGTGCTCCGGTTTCCCCCACAGTCCAAAGACATGCAGTACAGGTGAATTGGGTAAGCTAAATTGTCCATAGTGTATGAGTGTGAATGTGTGTGTGGAAGTTCCCAGAGATGGGTTGCGGCTGGAAGGGCATCCGCTGCGTAAAATCGTGCTGGATAAGTTGGCGGTTCATTCCGCTGTGGCGACCCCGCAAGGGACAAAGCCGACAAGAAAATGAATGAATGAATGAATATTTAAAATGTTTCTTAAAATAAAATATATTGTGTTAAATGGAGAAAAAATTTGCTGTTTTTAACCCAGACCAAAAAAAAAAAAAAAATATATATATATATATATATATATATATATATATTAGAGCAGTAATCCCATTACTGTGATACTGTAAAACCGTGATATTTTTATCCAAGGTAATCATACCATCAAGATCTAATACCGGTCTTATCTTATAAAATCTTACAATATCTTATAAAAAATAACCATGTTGTGTTGCTGGTATAAGGACGGATAAACAGAAAGATGAACAGAGTTTCCATTAAACTCTCTACACAAACAAACATGCTGGATTTACAACAGTTTCTTTCCCCTACATGACCTTGCAATTAAATCATCATCGACCCTTATGCTATTTAATACTGCATTTGGAAAACTACAGAGCCCAGGAAGTCATCTCTAGGAGGAAAAAAAAACAAGCAAAACAAAAACAATCTGTGTCGACAGTTTTAAACATTTTTTTCTCGAATACTTAAACTACTCCCTTGGTTTAACAAATGTTGTTATTAACTCATACCGACATATTCATATTTCGTGCACCCTTTTGCACTTTTAAAAGGCTGTTATTACATCCCACACATGATAAACAACCATAGTCATACATAGTAAGTAGCCTATACTATAGTGTTTATGAACCAAATAGTGTATTATACTGTATATAGTATTTACAACTATTTATTAATGAATGCTAGCATGCAGTAGTATGAACTAATAAACTGATAAACTATTTAAAAAAAATACTTTGCTATACTTTTAGTTTTAGAAAAAAAAAAAAAAAAACTGAGGTATATCAATATATAATGTAAGAGCAATAAATAATAACTTGACTTCTAGTTGATCATTTCAGAATAATCATCTGTTGAACTGCATCCCAATCATCACAAATACTGCAGAAGACCTACTGGAACCCACATGGACCCAAGATTCTCACAGAAATCAGTCAAGTTTGGTGAAGGAAAAAATCATGGTTTGGGGTTACATTCAGTATGGGGGCATGTGAGAGATCTGCAGAGTGAATGGCAACATCAACAGCTTGAGGTATCAAGACATTTGTGCTGCTCATTACATTACAAACCACAGGAGAGGGCAGATTCTTCAGCAGGATAGCGCTCCTTCTCATACTTCAGCCTCCACATCAAAGTTCCTGAAAGCAAAGGCCAAGGTGCTCCAGGATTGGCCAGCCTAGTCACAAGATATGAACATTATTGAGCATTTCTGGGGTAAGACGAAGGAGGAGGCATTGAAGATGAATCCAAAGAATCTTGATGAACTCTGGGAGTCCTGCAAGAACGCTTTCTTTGTCGTTCCAGATGACTTTATTAATAAGTTATTTGAGTCATTGCAGAGATGTATGGATGGAGTCCTCCAAGCTCATGGGAGTCCATACACAAAATTAATTCTTTTTCCACTGCACCATGACTTTATATTCTATACTGTGCATTATTTCTGTTAAGTGACAAGACTTTTGTCTAAGCAAAGTCAGACCTTACTGTCCTAATTAAATACTATAAAATCTTATTTTATTTTGGTAAAATAAGCGTAATCTAGAGGCCTTTGCCTGTCATACAAGCCACTTCTGATGCCAAAAGATCAACTAGAAGTCAAGTTATTATTTGTTGTTTGTAAACTTGGATAGGCGACAAGACTTTTGTCAGGTAGTGCATTTAGAAGCAGACAACTTAGTATTGGGTAATTTGTTTTTATTACTAGTTTGTAGCCTTGAATTAACGCATTAATTCAATACTTTATCTATGATTCTAAAACTGCAGTTTTTTCATCTGGGTCTGAACTCTTGATATGCATTTTGTAGAAGTTTCTATTCAAGTACAAAGAGAAACAAAGCAGTATACTCAAAAGTCAGTCATATAGCCTAATATTATCATTCTTACTATATTGTTGTATTCCATCCCATATCCCTCTACAAATGTTAAGAATCAATGTGAAAATTAGGAAAATTTGATTTATTGACTACATTTAAAAATCTGTGTGACTGGATTGCAAAATCGTGCAGATGGATTATAAAATATTGGGTACAGATTTTTAAAATATTTAACAAAATATAAGCGCACAGATTTTAAATAAAAGAACAAAGGTTTTAAAAAATAGGAGCACATTTGGAAATAATAAAAAAATGTTTACAAAATCTGAGTGCATGGATTGGATGTTCATGAGTATTGCTTGCTAAGGAAACAGTTGAAGAAGTACAGTTTATAAAGTGAGCGGACGAATTGCAAAACCATCACTATGGGTTGTTTATTTTTTCACATATACGTAGGTTGGCCTCTGTACAAACCAGTGGCATTTTGAAATTGAACAAATATCCAAAGAATATTTTAAAGGCACAGTTCACCTCAAACTGATCATTTACTCACCCTTCACTTGTTCCAAACCTGCTTGACTTGCTTTCTTCTGCTGAACACAAAAGAAGAAATTCTGAAGAAAGCTGGTAAACTGGTAACCTCTGACTTTCATAGTATTTGTTTTTCCTAGTATGGATGTCAGTGGTTACAGGTTTTCATCTTTCTTCCGAATTCCTTCTATGCGTTCAACCAAACAAAGAAACTCATAAAGATTTGGGTGAACTGTCCCTTTAAGTCTATGACAGTCTGGCTCAAAAGCTGAATCTGTCCTTGGCTGACATGAGCATAGCCTATAACTTCATTATATTGGTCTAGTGACATCAAGGACACGTTCTACTGTCTTACATCAACTATATTACCATCATGGATGACTTTGTGGTGTAAATCATTGACCGCTGAGCCTTGCTGAAAGAAAGAAGCCTTTATTATATAAACACAACAGTGTCAAAAGTTTGTTTTATGCTCTACAATTTATCATCTAACCTTCTTTTACATCAGTGTACAAGATCCTGTTAATCGATGAGTTATTTTAACATGTTGACAAGGACTGCAGCACAGGGCATTTACAACAGTAGGAGTCAAAGGGCTATTTTTAATGTAACAAAATTATAATTAGAATCGACCAGAAGTGCGTTTCCAAAAAACACCGTTAACCAACTATGGTCGCAAGTTGCGTCATTACAAACATAGTTCGTTGATTTGGCGTTTCCCAAATCCATCGTTCCAACGAACATTCACAAACTCGCAAACTGTGTCGCAAACGTGTACGCTTGCAACTACACCTCTAGAGCTGTAGTTAGAAGCAGAGTTCCTGGCTGTGTTCTATTCCCAGTTATCCCCCCTATGCCCTATTCATTTAAAACATTCCAACATTTAAACTCGGAATGATTTAAAACAAAAGCATTAAAGTCATCACTCTTAGGTGTAATTTGCTTTCAAAGTATTTGTACAGTTCAGTTTTAGCGATCTTCATGTTGACAATTGCATTGCCTTTGTAGTGCACTTTGAAAACATTTATGCCATTTTGAACACAGCCATAGCCCATGAGGAAAGCTATAAGTGACCTGTTATTTAAAAGCAGAATTTATGTTATGTCTGCAAAGCTTTGAAAACAAAAAGATAAAGCAGTCGTTAATGGTTTTAATTTATAGCAAGTTATTTATTAAGTATCTGTACTGTAGGCCTATATGGCACTGGCCTGTTGGTTGGAACATGCAGTGGCTTTAATGTGTCAAATTGTAAAAGTAGCCTTTTCAAAAAATGTATAAACAATATCCTACTTAATAATATCATCATCATCATCATCATCATCATTATTATTAAAGTAGGATTTTTTTTCATTTCCTAATAAATATTAAATTTCATTTCTTAATAAATAGCCTTATTATTTATTTATTTATATGATTTCTATATGAGATTAGAATACATGTTAGCTTTTTGTAAGTGGTTGTTTTGTTTTAGAATAGAATGTGGAATATTCTCAATAATAATTGTAAAGGAAACACAGGCTCTATATGTGCCATTTACATATATTTCAATTAATATGGAAAACGAGTGCATGTTTTTACCAAAACTAATTTTGGATTTTTTTTAAATGCGTGTGCACAAAAAACAATATAATTTGCACAAAACAATTATGGGTTTTTTCTCTAAAGTAGTTTTTACTCCACTCCGTTTAGATCATCATTATAGTAGTTTTACGTTATAACATGCAAACTCCACAAAGAAAAGACAACTGACCCAGCTGGGACTGAGCCACCGGTGTCGCCCTAGACCTAGTTTACTAAATAATAATAAAAAACACAGTTGAGAAGCAAAACAAAACAAACAAAAATGTGTAAAAAGATCTGGGGTGGGGGGGAGTCCTTGTGAATAAAATACTTATGAATTTAACAAAAAATTAAAAGCAATAGATCAAAAAAGTTATTTAATTATCACTATTATTGCAAAATGTTTTAATAATATTGGGATCAATTGTAGTATTTTTTGCATTCTATCAAGTATTGGTGTTTAACTTTTAAAAATGTTCAGAATAGACTGTGGAATGAAGCAGTTTAGGGAAGAATCACCATGTTACCAAACTTAAAAAAAAAAAAACAATTACTAATACAGGATCTAGAAACAACTTTAAAATTATGCAGAAAACCAGGCTATAAGTCAAGCATACAGCAGAAAGACTATAACTGCAGATTTTCAGCTGTATTAATCCTTCTTCTGTCCGAATGAAATTCCTTGAAAACTTAAAGAGATATGGAAGCATCTTTCCTACTCTTACTCATCTCTTTCATATTCTCTTCTAACCCCTACTGTTTCCCTCCCTCCTCTTCTCATTCCAGTGGGTTCCCTTAATGTTTTGGCAGTGGAGCTGCTTGTAACCACATATTGAAATATAAGTGGCCTTTTCCAAGCCCTCACATTCCTGACTCCTTCCTTCTACCCCAAAAACTCTTTCTAGCACAGAAGACCTAAGCATACAGAAGCTGCTTATGCTCTTTGTTCAGGCAATGAGGTCAATTAATTTGTTTTTAGAATAGAATCTATTTACTGCTACAAGCCTTGGGCTGATATTGTTTTCCATGACTTCCGTATGACGTCAACGCAGATCAAAAAAACAGGGGAGAACCTGGGGCAAAGTGCCTTGCCCAAGAGGCAGAGTGATGACGCTTTGCCTTGAATGGGATGAACCAAAAAAGAAAAAAAAAAAGAAAAAGTCTCTGCCACAAAGATCAAAACGAAGAGTTTTTCACCCTTTGATATGTTAGTATTTAAAGGTCTATATAGTTCTTGAAAATACACACTATTAGACTTTACAGTTATTTACTGCAAAAACGCCCAGTAAAATGCATGTACATTCTTTACATTTCGCTACTGTAATATGCATTGCATTATGGGTTAATTTAAAACGTTTTACAGTATACTTTTTTTTACAGTATACACTATATCTTTACAAAGTAACGTACTGCATATTATGAATTTGAGATTAAAATTTAAATCAATTACAGTAAAAGTACTGTAAAAATTGCTATGTTGTAGATTTAAAATGTGGCAAAGGTAATTTTACCAAAAAAAAAAATTGCAGTAAGGCTATTTTATTGTAAAATGAAATTGCGGTAGAGTCCTGCTACTGTAAACGCATTTACAGGTAGGTTATGCCGATTTCAGACTGCAGGATTTTCAAAGTAGTCGCGTCACGTTTTCACTCTGCATGACTATCTGGGGTAGCGTTCTGTCGGTGCTGTGTTTACACTGCAGGATGGATCTGCGACAGGGGGTTTCACATGACATTACAATAGGAGAATCGCCAACAACTTTGTTTCGGTACACAAACTACATCTCATAACCAAACGCATGCGAGAAGTGACATGGAATCAACACGAGGTCACATAGTATATATTTTATATGTAACTACATAATGAGAAAGAAGCCTTTAGTGGGGTAGAAAATGTACTTATTTTGCTCACACGGCCTTTGAAGGGAATTCGCAATTTCTCAAACTTTTTCTTTTTCAACCCGGTTGTGGTATTGCTCAGATGACGCGTCAAAAAGACACGGGTGCTGATGCCAAGTTTCCACTAGTTTTTTCTCCATTTCTTGGGTCCAAATAGGCCGAAAATAAGCCCTTTTAACTTCTTCCCCAACCTACAGCTGGCCTGCAGATACCCATACTAGTGGATGCTGCTCTCTTATTGGCTGTAGGTGATCATCGATGTTATTTTCAGACAAAACTCATTTCACACGACATGATTTGAATCATCAACTCAAGATATTTAGCATGCCAAATATCTGACGGGTACCCGCGACTCTTCAGCGATTCTCTCATATCGCATCTTTGATAGTTCACACTGTGTGATTGTTACTCACTCATTTCTCAAAACTTGTCGGTGAGTCAAAATCAGGGCTAAAATTATGCAGTCTGAACTCGGCAATACTGTAAAGAAGCAGTTGGGTAAATTGCTGTCAACAGTGCTGCCAGTAAGAAAAAAAAGTCTAACAGTGTAAATAATCTTAGGTCATTTGATGTCCAAAAATTACTTAAGAAATAAAACTAACCTAACTAAACACAAAACTAAATATTCAGTTTACAAAATTTGCATTTTTCCAAATGATTTAGCTGCATTCATATTTTAAGGTCTATGCAGTTCTTCAAAATATTAATAAACAAATCCAAATGTTTGGTCAATTCATGTTACACGGCTACACTCACATCATAGTCTTATAACCCATTTAGAGAGCATACATCTTAAGAAAAATAAATTCATTATTCCAGATGAGTTATCAAAGCATCAGTATCACACACATTCCACTCCACCGTGCTTTCATCTCAGCATCTCTCTCAGTCTGATGACCCTGGTGTGACTTAATTTGTTTTCCTTCTCTTCCCTTTTGCTGTGCGTCCTCTAACAGAGCACAGACTGTGCAGAGATCCATAAATACCTCAGGGTTTACATATACTTTCAACTCTATGCAGCTGGATGTCCTGTGATCACACACACACACATACACACACACCCAACCAGATGTTTGGATCGGAGTTTCTTGCTGCATGAGACACATTCCTGATGTTCCTGCTGAGTCAAAACCTGTAGGATCCCTGCCTCCACACACACACACAGACTCAATAGAAAACACACATTTTAAAAAAATTAGGAAAACAAATGGCAAACATTAACAAACCTCCTGAATTATCCTGTATTCTGCATTTTATGAGCTATTCTGTAATCTAATTATGACATGTACATTTTCTCACACAAATAACTACACCCAAAATGATTACTGCTGCTTGTTCAAACTACCTGTCTAAAATGAGCTAAAACAACAAAATTCTTTGGCCAAATATATTTGTTTTATGTCCAGTCCACTTAAAGTTGTATACCATTAAGTTCATTTAAGCATTTTGTATTAAGACACCATGAAGGAATTGTGTTGGTCCAACTACCTGGTTAGGGGATTTGTAGTTCTTAGCATGCTTTGCATGGGATTGAATTAAGAGAAGGAAATGTTGACAATAAAAGTAATCTTAGGTGTTTAAAGTTAATAGAAAGATTTGTTTGAGTTCAATCTTCACTTTAGTTTGAAGATTTAGAAGATTTTCATATAATGCTTTGAGTTTTGAGATTTGCAGAAGCACCCATGCTTTGGGTGTTGGCAGCTTAATTAGCAAAAATGCAGTTTGTTGCTTTGATCAGTAAGCAATAACTGTCCTAAAATGAGATTAGTCTCAATCAACTGTATATGTAACTCCAATGCAATCTCACGGCAATTCGTAACTTTTTGATTTAGTGGCTAATTTGTATGAATTCGTACGATCTAATTCGTACAATTTAGTACGATTTGCTCATCACCCAATGACGGTTGGGTTTAAGGGCAGGGTTTGGTCCTTTTTAAAATCGTACATTTTCATATCACTGAACTCGTACGAATTAGCCACTAAACAGACAAAACGTAAAATACTTATGTTTTCTCATAAGATCAGGGGTGCGTTTCCCAAAACTATCGTTAGCCAACTAAGGTCGCAAGTTCCGTCGTTACAAACATAGTTCATTGATTTGCTGTTTCCCAAATCCATCGCTCCAACGAACATTCGCAAACTGCGTCGCAAACTTGAGAACTTGAAACGACACCTCTGGAGCTGTAGTTAGAAGCATAGTTCCTGGCTGTGTTCTATTCCCACTTATCCCCCCTATGCCCTATTCATTAAGAACATTCTAACATTCAAAGTTGGAATTATTAAAAATAAAAAAGCATTAAGTTAATCTCTCTTAGGTGTAATTTGCTTTCAAAGTATTTTTACAGTTCATTTTTGGCGATCTTCATGTTTACAATTGTGCTCCCTTCGCAGTGCACTTTGAAAACATTGATATCATTGTGAACACAGCCTCATGGCGAAAGCTATAGGTATTTTTAAAAACGGAAATTATGTTACGTCTCCAAAGCTTGTGAAAATAAAAAACATAGCATACGTTAATTCTTTTATTTTATAGTGAGTTATTCATTAAGTTTCTCTGTATATGACATGGGTCTGTTGGTTAGAACTTTCTGCTGTGGTTTGCATGTGTCAAATTGTATTTTTAAAAAATAAATAAATAAACAATATCCTAAATAATAATAATAATAATAATAATAAATCATCATCATCATCATCATCATCATCATCATTAATATTATTATTAAAGTAAATATATTTATAATAAATAGCCTCATTATTTATTTATTTATATGATTTATATATGATATTAGAATATGTGTTAGCTTTTGTAAGTGATTTTATGTTATAGAATAGAATATGTAATGTTCAACTTCTCAATAATATTAGTAAAGCAAACAATGGCCCTATATGTGCCATTTACATTTATTTTATTTAATATGGAAAGCGAGTGCATCTTTTTACCAAAACTAATATTAAATTTTATTTTAAATTTATTTTGCGTGTGCGTGTAAAACAATTTAATTTGCACAAAGAAATGATGGGGTTGTTCTCTAAAGAAGTTACTCCACCTCGTTTAGAGCATCATTATGGGCGTTTTACGCTATAACTAACGTGGTTCAAGCGATGGATCTGCGACAGAGAAACTATGGGTTTTGCGAAACACTTGTCACTACATCGTTCTTTTGCCAAACGATGCATCGCACTATGATAGTTCAGCCGCGAGTTACATCGTTGTTTGGGAAACGCACCCCAGGCTGGTCACTCATGAAATATGCTTAAATGGCTCTTTTACTTCATTTAGGATAACTTCAAATAAAACTTAGAGACTTTGACATGTACGACACATAATAGACATACATGATATTAACAGACCTTTGAGTTTAAGTTAAATAAAAATACAAATGTATTTAAACGTATTTATTTGATAAAATCATGTTGGATCAATTAAATTGCATTTAATTGTGTAAATAGTTTTTTAGTTGGTGCTAAACAAATTTATTGGATAGAAATCCTGACCTCTATACAGTATGTGACAATCATGACTTTCATCACTTGCTCTCAAAACTCATGCAAAACAATGAGATTGGTATCACTCAGTCAACATGTCTTGGCATGCCTTACTTCAATATCCACAAACTTGAACGAGATTACAATGTAGCAATGAAAATCATTATCAATTAATAATTTTGTCTGAACTATTCCTCTTAAAACACATGCCTTGAAGGAATAGTTCAACAATTTTATGTTTATTTACTCACCCATAGGTAGGCCCACACGGAATCTGCACGCGCAGAATTCCGCAGATTTTCTGCAGATTTTTAGCCCATAATTAATTCTGTTTATTTACTTAAAGTTAACTATTTACAGTTAATCTAATTGGATTTGCATTTTAAACATTAAATACAAGTTCAAAAGATATTATTTTTTATTTAACATATTAAGGTTTTAGTTATGATACTCCCAAAATAATTCCGCAGAAATCCGCAGATTTTTACCAAAATTCTCCGCAGAAATAGCAAAAAACATCCGCAGATTCCGTCTGGCCCTACCCATAGGTCATCCAAGATATAAATGACTATGGAAGACTAAATATTAAAGGGATAGTTAACAGAAAAAAGAACATGTATTAAAGAATGGCAGAAACCTGTAACTACCGACCTCCATAGCATTTGTTTTTCCTAGTATGGAAGTCAACGGTTGCAGGTTTCCAACATTCTTCAATATATCTAATTTTGTGTTCAAGAGAATAAAAATACTTAAACCGATGATAGAACTATCTGCGTCAATTTGCTAAAACTTTTATTTCAGTAAGTTAATGTACTTCCAACTGAAACTGAATATTGAGTAGGGGCAGGGCTCTCTTTTTGAGCATCATTCCCTCTAAGCAAATGAATGGTAAGGGGGGTATGGTTAAGAATATTGTGGGTGAAGCTGTCAAACTGATGTCAATAGAGAAGGAGCAGCACTTGCTCACATGCTCAGACTTTGACTTAAGATTACCAAAATATTGTTTTTTAATTCAGTAGATTAACTTGCCTGAATAATTTGTTCACCTTCAAACAAATATCAAAAAATAATGTGGCTAGCAAAGTAAAGTTTGATTTCAAACTTACTTTAAAAAAGATTTTAGCACAATTTCAAGTGTAGTCCATGGTGTTCCATAAAACACAGTCAAAAAATGTTTGCTTCGCCAAAGCTACAGATATAGTAATGTTGTAAATGAAATTCAGCTTCTTATCTAAACTGATCGTTTCACTTCATTAGACCTTAAATGTATTCAGAAGCCACTGGTATTATTTTTGTGTTGCTTGTACGTTTTTTATTTTGTTGACATTCTTAGTGTCGATAACCACTGATTTAAAATGTATGAATCTTTAAAGTCTAACTTTTTAGGTGAACGATCGCTTTAACATTTCAACTGCAGGACTACATAAGCAAATACAAAACATCACTTGTTGTGCATCCAAATGTGTTTGTTTACACAAGGATGTGGACATTATATACACCCACACACACACACCTCAGTGCTTGTTAACAATGGTGAGATATTCAAATGTGCATTCATTGAGATGTGGATGGCTTTATGACAGAGTGTGAAAGTAAAGCCATAACATGTTCACATAGCCAAGATCGGTAAGGATGAGAGCTATTAAAGTTGAATATTACAAATAATTAATATGTAATGTTAATATTTAATAGCTTCTACAAGTGTTTTCTCCGCTGTCTGCTTTTAATCATTCACCTTTGATTTTTTAAATTATTATATATATTTGCCTTTAAAATATGTATTACATGATAATCGCTTCTTGCTTTAGTTAACTTAAATATATGGATGTTTCACCAAATATTATTATAATTTTGGTTCTTTAGCGACCCAGACCTACAGTATATATCTAACATGGATTGATCTCTAACTGCTAAAATAGCATTGAAGTTCTGAAAAAGATAAATACATAAATGACATTATATGTAAATAATACATAATAAATTATACACACACACACACACACACACACACACACACACACACACACACATATATATATATATATATATATATATATATATATATATATATATATATATATAAATACACAATTTTTCAATGTTTTAAAATGAGCTTATCCTGCTCACCAATGCTGCATTTATTTCCCCAAAAATACAGTACAAATTGTAAAATTGTGAAATATCATTGCACGATAAAATAACTGTTCAAAATTAGGTAATAATTTAATTAAATTATTTATTCCAGGGATTTTAATGAGGAATTTTCAGCTTCATTACTCCAATCTTCGGAGTCACATGATCCTTCAGAAATCACTCTAATATTAATTATTATTGTTATTATTGTTGTTGTTATTCTTCTTTTTCTTCTTTTTATTATTATTTTTATTATTATTATTATTATTATTGGTAATAGTAATTAAAGCAGTAATGACTGGAGTAATTTTTCATGTGAAACAACATACAATAATTATTATACATTTAATAAATATGTAATAATTTAACAATTATTTCACATTTAATGTAAAGAATAATAGAAAAACATGAAAAAAAAACATAAATATATATATTAGGGATCTTAACGATTACTCAGTCATTGATTAATTGTTGATAAGTGATTAATCGATAGAACTTTCAATGACCAATTTAAGCATGGAAGGATAAGTTATACTTTGTGATGTGAGACACGCGTCCACGACTTTATACATTATATAATCAAGTGTGTGCAGTTTATGTTACCTTATGGAGTCAATCTTTTGGCATTGTATATTGGGCGATGCATAAAATCCTGTTATTTGTGGATCTCGGTTATATCCACGCTAAGTATGGGTGTGCCACCCGTTGATAAGATCAATCATTGGTTGAAGAGAGCAGATTTTTTCAACACATTTCTAATCATAATAGTTTTAATAACTCATCTCTAATAACTCATTTATTTTATCTTTGCCATGATGACAGTAAATAATATTTTACTAGATATTTTTCAAGACACTTCTATTCAGCTTAAAGTGACATTTAAAGGCTTAACTAGGTTAATTAGGTTAACTAGGCAGGTTAAGGTAATTAGGCAAGTTATTGTATAATGATGGTTTGTTCTGTAGACTATTGGAAAAAAATATAGCTTAAAGGGGCTAATAATTTTGACCTTAAAATGGTTTATAAAAAAATTTAAACTGCTTCTATTCTAGCCGAAATAAAACAAATAAGACTTTCTCCAGAAGAAAAATATTATTAGACATACTGTGAAAATTTCCTTACTCTGTTAAACATCATCTGGAAAATATTTAAAAAAAGAAAAAAAAAATCAAAGGGGGGCGAATAATTCTGACTTATTTGTCTGACTCTGAGTACAAAGGGGGAGGGGGGGGGGGACTTAATTCTGATGAATAATTCTAACTGTAAATAGACTCATTTGGAATTGGAAATATGGAATGGTACATTTTTTGATCAAATTACTTTGATTTAAACTGCACTCATGGAGTCATTAGATATTTAAAGTCCCCAAGAAATCAAAACTAACTATATGATTTTGTTAGCTCACATTGCTAGTTTTGTTGTGAACAATTCATCTGTGCATGTCATTAAGAAAAATGTTTGCCCTTCTAATCTTTAATTGAAATCTGAAAATTCACTTCCTATTTTTTTTTTTTTTTTGTCGGTATATCTTAGGAAATGGGCGTGGCTAATATATTTAATCGCTGCTCCAGCTGTCAGTTTTGACAACAAGGTGAAGAGGAGGTTTCTGTTAGGTTGTAATAACTCTCCCCTTCTTTCTGAATAAAACACCTACTTTACTACATCCATTCATCTCCCAGTAGAAAAACAAGCCACGCCCACTGTTGTGTCATTTAAAATTCCGTTTCTCTAGGAACTGCGTCACAATATGATAAAAAAAAAAATGGTCGCAGCTTACGGTTCATGGAGACTTTAATTATTGTGCAAGAGAGAAAAAAGAACTATTACACATCCAGTGTCGCAAATGACCCTATAAACTAAAAACAAAGTATTCAATAACAGACATCATTTTATTCATAACCAAACTAAGGTATACTAAGAAGATTGACATGCAAATTAAATAAAAGAATGAGAGGTAGGGGAATGAATAATGTCCTGGATCACTAAAAACTCGAGGTATGCTTTAAATGGTTAAAGATAGCAATTAAAACGTCTTTATAATTACATTTGAGAAATTTACCGGTAATTTCTGTGTACATAAAATCTACACCAATTACTATAATTATTGTTTTTGTTTTCTAAATAAAGACAGAAGGAGAAACTGAAGGGAAATGAGGCATGTCAGCTCTCTGTAATGTTGGTCAAAACGCACGTTAGATGACCACTCTCCCCTCCCACAAACACACATTCCAATAAGGTGTTCGAAAACTTACAAGCTTTTTCCACGCCTAACACACAGTGGTTTGAAAAGAGGCAGGAAACCGTGGGACTAACAGCTAACGGACAAACAGATTCCAGTGTTTATGTTTGAACCTGAAGTGAATACCACCTAGTATTGAGTGTGAAATTTCCCCGGGACAGAAAGAGGGAGCTGTGTGTGTCTACCAACCGAGAACTCCCAGCCAGTGAATTCACCTATTTGTTTTGGCTTTTGCGAATGTACAAGTTCCGCATCAGCTCTTTAGGACAGACAGATGATGGATGGTACAGTAGCATTTGACAGATACCCAGAATTAATCGATCCATCTTCACACAAATGTCATGAGCAGACCTAGTTAAATGTATGTTCTGTTTCTTCCTCAGCTCTAAAAGACATTTTAGAAAGACTAACAAAAAAGACATCATAACATCCTCGCAGTGAGAGACGAATCGCAGTAGACACTCAAGAGCCAGTACATAGATTAAAAAAACCCAACAGAAAACAGTGAGCAACTTTACACCACTCACCGTATGAAAGTAGCAGACCCTTTTAAAAGACAGCCTCTTTTTTAGACTCATGGTCTGTCCGCAATGTGCGTCCGCTCATACGGCACGGCTCCCAACGTGTAGAGACCCAACGCTCTGACTGGCGAATCCATTCCTCTTTACGCCTATGCTATGCTCATTTCATTCTTCTCCAGCAAGAGCAGACTTGCTTTCAGAGCGAAAGATTGG
The DNA here is from genome assembly GCA_903798195.1 of Danio kyathit. Taxonomy (NCBI): domain Eukaryota; kingdom Metazoa; phylum Chordata; class Actinopteri; order Cypriniformes; family Danionidae; genus Danio; species Danio kyathit. The sequence continues at coordinate 51,184,075 of LR812519.1, forward strand.
CAGGCAGGCTAACTTATGAGGAAGTTCCAATCTGACTCTGCGCTGCTCCTATGGCAACCTCCACTTGTAGAAAAGCGCACAAGAAAATCAGATGGAGAATCCCCTCGTTTTCTCTCTCCGCTTGACCGGTGTAGTAGCTAAAAAAACAGATGTCAGACTTTTCTCTTGGTGATCTTTCTCGACACCGACTAGCGCCTCTCGCTATTTCTCCCTTGGAGGAATCAAGAAATGCTTACTCAACCGTTTCACCATCCCTGGCTCAGGCACAACTCAAATAAATCCTCCATTCAAGACAAAAGAAAGCACTCACTGCGGGCCTCCAACGGCACAGCACTGCGCTGCCACTTCAAATAATCGTCTGTCTTAATTTTCCCCAATGTCTAAAAAACACAGCAAACTCTGCAGCGAGAAGTTTCTTAAATGGGAGTGGATGGACAGGCCTCTGGAACGTCCTGCTGAAAGGCGTGTTTTTTCGGAGGGGGAAAGTGAGGTGTGGGGTGGTTGGAGAATGACGTAAGGTGAATGACCGTGCCGTGAGAGTGGACATTAATGAAAGGCAGGTTCTGGTGGAGGTCATATCAGAACAGAGAGAGAAAGTAATAAAAATATTCCAGAGCTGGAGGTACAAAGGCAGGTTTTGATACAAACCTCATGAGCTGAATTCAAAAATATGAGCGGTGCAACTGGCAATTTCCTGAGCAGAAGGGTGAAAAGAAAGATCTTAAAAATACTTGGCAGACATATTTAAGAGAACAAAAAATATTAGGGGACTGTTAAAATAATGCTCTTTGGCTTCTAGTGGGAGATCTTTAAGGGAGGTTTGGGAGCTTTATTTTTAGTATATTGGGTGGGCTGTTTTTATCTCTCCTTGCAAAAGCCAAAACAGTTTGGCTCTACTTAAATCATCTAAAGATTTATATCTACTATAAACATGGAACACTGGTATTCATCCCTTTGGAAACGTAAAAAAAGAAGAAAAAAAAAGAAAAGGAAAAAAACTGTAAACCAAAACTACTTAATCATGAATTATTCAATTATACAATTAAATTAGGTTTTTATTTTAACTAGATTATATTTCGAACATGAATTAATTTTGATAAATATAAATGCAATAATTGAAGGAAATTAATTAAAAATATATTTTTAAATACTCAAATAAATATTTAAGCAAAACTATTTTAAATAGTTCAAACAAACAAATAAACATTCATGGCATTACTAATATCATTTTGATGTATAATGTAACTAAATAGAAACAAAATATTTCCCCAACAATATTTAGGACCCATTTATAATATAAATAGACCATTAAAGTATAGAGAGCCTCAAGGATCGGGGCTCTTTGCAATTCACAACATACACGCTGCCCTTGGGAGACTCTATTAGAAGTCACAGGATTAGCTTTCACGGTAACACTTTATAATAACTATACACAGTATGAACCATTTATTAAGTATTAGCATATAATGAAATCAATATTTGTAAAGCATTAACTCTACATTAATGGACGTTAGTAAGCAGTTTATAACTGCAGATACAAATGGTCTATTCTTGACTTATAAGCACATTTATAATGTATAATTTGTGACTGATTGATTTTTCATGACTAAATTAAGTATTGCATTATTTACAAATCATTTGTATTTAAAAGTAGCTGTGTTTTTTAAGATAATTCAGAATGAGTTAGTAAATGATTAACAAACTATTGAAATCAACGTTTGTATTAGGGTTGGGCCGATAGACGATGCCATCGTCCATCGCCGATGGCTGATAAACTTCACGATGCTGAGCCGGCATCGCGATCCATTGCCCCGCCCCACATTTATATTGATATATAACTTACTATTTGCATGTCATCTTAATAGCAATAACGGTCTTTTCATGAGCTGTGGTACATTTTACATATAGCTGCCACTTGCACGGCTGACAGCATGGTGAGGATTAAATGAAGGATTATACAGTCCCTCTCACGCATAAAATGTGTAGATTCAGTGGCAAACGCTGTTACCTGCAAACCCCGTGGCACAGACTTTACAGTTAAAGGCTTTAGTTATTTTCATAGTGGACTTGAAGCCACTGGAAATCTTTTATCCACTCTTGAAAAAGTGTAAATGGTGGATTAACATTCAGCACATGATCACTAATAAGATGTGCCATTTTTAATAACTTTTGGTGGTTTCTAAAACAAAATCTGTCAGTGTTATTTTCATTCTCTCATCTTCAGCGCTTCACATTTACCAAAGCGGTCGAGCCGTAGCATCTTTCCTTGTTATTATTTTCTCATAATAATAATAAAATAAGGAAGTTATCTTCAATCACAATACAATTTACAGTGAACTCCAAACGAACTCTCGTCTCCTCCACTAGCTGTGGGAAAAAGCCATTATACCGACACAGATCACTCCACCTATTCATGCCAGAGTCCCGCGGAAAAAAGTGATTGACAGGTGGTAATTTGTGTGTAACTTTATTTATTTATAGTTTGGTTATGGGAAAGCAAAGACCATGTGGGTCAGGTAGTGAAAACGGTAGGCTACAATTAATTAATTTGTTATGAATTAATTGATATTTAACAACAACCACCCCCGCCTACAAGGACGATACCATCGTCCATCGCGATGTTTTACATTAGACATCTTACGATGCCAAATTGGTCAACATCGCCCAACCCTAGTTTGTATATCTTATTATTCAGGCATATAGCAATGACTACTATGTTAATATTTTATTAACTCAACTTCATGCAGTTTTTTGACCTGATCTAAAGTGAGGGCTATTTATGCTGTGTAAATCCCTTATAAATGACAATTAAGTGCTTAGTATCAAATGAACAATAAATCTTTGCAATATTATCTAAAAAAAAAAAAAAGTTTAAACATTACAACATAAAATTGGATAAAACAACAATATAATAATTTAACAATATAATATGACACAACATTTCAATGTTATTCAGCTATGTTTAAACTTCGCTATAATTTTATTTTAGATAAGGTTGCAAAGATTTATTTTTTATTTTGATACAGTTTCATTTGTGTGTCTTGAAATGAATAGAAATTAATAAAATTGATTATGTTCTTTTTTTCTGTTTAGAATTTAACTGAGCCTTTAACTGTCATTTATAGCGGATTTATAAAACATAAATAGTCCTCACTTTAGATTAGGTCACAAAACTGCATGAAGTTGAGTTAATAAAGCATTTATTACCCTGTGAATTACTTATTAATATATGCCTGAATAATAAGATTTATGAATGTTAATTTGAATAGTTTATCAATTATTTACTTGCGCATTCTAAATTATCTTAAAAACCCACCAACTATGCTTAAATAACTGGTTTGTAAATAATGCAATACTTAATTTAGTAATGAAAAATAAATCATTAACAAAGTATAAAAACACAATTATTAAGCACATTACACATGTGCTTATAAGTCAACAATAGTGCATTTGTATCTACATTTAAACACTGCTTACTAACATCTGTTAATGTAGAGTTAATGCTTAACAGATAATGAATTAACTATTTGCTAACGCTTAATAAATGGTACATAGTGCGTAATTATAAAGTGTTACCACTTTCTACTGATATGCAGATAAAACTCAATTATATATATCAACAAAACCTGATGAGATATCCAAAATCTCTAAGCTAAATGAGAGTATTAAAGATGTAAAACACTGGATGACCAACAATTTTCTTCTTTTAAATTCAAACAAGACAGAATTATAACTTATTGGGCTTATATCATGTACACAGCACAGATCTCACAACTGAACCTGCAATTAGAGGGATACAACGTTAGTATTAGCTCAACTGTAAAAGATCTGGGTGTTATATTAAACAGCAACTTAACTTTTGAAAATCATATCTGACTTCACAAAAACAGCTTTTTTTTCATCTCTGAAATATCGATAAGCTAAAAAACATGCTCTCTCTCTCATGCAGAAAAGCTAGTTCATGCTTTTATGACCTCTAGACTAGATTACCGTAATGCTCTGCTCACTGGTTGCCCAACATCCTCTATTAATAAACTTCAGTTACCGCAAAATGCAGCTGCCAGAATTTATTCCAGGTCTAAAAAATACGAGCACATCACCCTAATTGTCTTCTTTACACTGGCTGCGTGTTTTTATTCACATTGAGATTAATATCTCAACAAAATAATTACCTTTCCCTTACTCTCTATTTCCGCAGCTACTCGGTCAGATCCAAGACCCATGAAGAGATGATGCCCACCCTACGAGGACTTGAAGAGATGATGCCCACCCCCCCGAGGACTTCGAGGACAACACAAACGCTTAATACACAAATACACTTGTACATGTATTATACTCATAAACATCACCTTTTGGAAGGGTACTATATACTGTATAACTGCAGGTTAACTGTTTATACATTGTCCACCCTACACACAACTCCTTAACCTTTCTAATTTTAGAGTATGCATTCATGTATCTTAATGTAGTAATAATGAGCAGCTTTTGTAAAGCTACTTCGGAACGATAATTATTATTAAAAGCGCTACACAAATAAACTTGAATTTAATAAAAAAAAATTAAATATTTTTTTATGGGACATGGCATATAAATAATGACTTTTGTCACCATTTTGGGCAATTGGACGACTAATTTAGCAGAAAATCACAGTGTACAATGGGCAAAATCTCCATCTAGTCACATAATATTAAAGGTGCATGTTTTTTAGTGTCTAATGCACAGTGATTCCTTGTAACCATTTGCAATGTCTGCACAAACTGTATATGATGCATAATGTTTTTAAATCTATCCAGATTTTAAAAGTAAGCTTTCAGTAATAAACAAAAGTATGATGGTGTGGCTTCAGATTATATTCAAAGGCATTGTTTGGCCCAGATCTCCACTTCAGTACTGTGGCACACATTTCAGATGGGGATTAGTTCTCTGAATCAAGGGAAGTCCTGGTCTCAAGAGAAAACCACTACATAAGACTGTCACATCTGAAGTCATTTGAATGCACATCCACATTCCTTTTGGTTCTCATGACCATCCTTTCTGGCTGTTCCCAGTGGGCATGAAGACATTAACAGTGGTTCAGTCTTCCCGCACAAACCTGGAGCAATGGAGCTTATGTGACGTAGGCAAACATAAATCTATACAGAACAGAAGACACTATATATAAGATATCTCGATCTGGGAAATGCTTGAGGCCAGTAAGAAAGCGATAATAAAAAAACTGTTAACTTTCATTCATTCATTTTCTTTTTTAGGCTTAGTGTCTTTACCACCAACTTCTCCAGCATATGTTTTACGCAGTGGATGCCCTTCCAGCCGCAACCCAACACTGGGAAACACCTATACACACTCTTTAACACACATACACTACGGCCAATTTAGCTTATTCAATTCACCTATAGCGCATGGCTTTGGACTGTGGACATGCAAACTCCACACAGAAATATCAACTGACCCAGCTGGGGCTCAAACCAGCGACCTTCTTGCCACTGTTAACTTTATAAATCATAATATTCATTCATTTTCTTTTTGGCTTAGTCCCTTTATTAACCTGGGGTCACCACAGCGGAATGAGCCGCCAACTTATCCAGCACATGTTTTACGTAGCGGATGCCCTTCCGGTCGCAACCCATCACTGGGAAACATCCATGCACACACATTCACACACATACACTATAGACAACTTAGCCTACCCAATTCACCTACACACAAAATATATATATTTTTTGCTTTTTCAAACTACTTATTTAAATTAAGCTGAAACAACACAATTCATGAGATTTCATTGGGACAACTTAATTTTTTTATGTTCAATCCACATAAATTTGTCAAAAGTTTTAATCAGAATCAGAAAGAGCTTTATTGCCAGGTATGTTCACACATACGAGGAATTTGTTTTCTTGACAGAGCTTCTACAGTGCAACAGAATTACAGAGACAGGACAAAAAACAGATGATAAATATATTTTAAAAATAGAAGTATGCAAATATACAAATTGACAAGTGTATGTACAGGTATTTTACTATATACAACGTTGTATGTGCAGCTGTTATAAGTTAAGTTAATTTAATCCATTTGTGTTGGGATAACAAGAATGAATTGTGTGGAACCCTGCATTTTTTACAGTGTATACCACATGTCTTTGGACTTGTGGGGGAAACCGGAGCACCCGGAGGAAACTCACACGAACACGGGGAGAACATGCAAACTCCTTACAGAAATGCCAACTGACCCAGCCGAGACTCAAACCAGCGACCTTCTTGCTGTGAGGCGATTGTGCTACTCACTGTACCACCGCATTTCCCATAAATCATAATATTATATAAATATTTAAAGCTAGATTTTACAATGTTTATGTTAAATGCAGTTTTTTCTTTTATCTGACAGTTTTAAACTATATTGAGCGGCCAGGAAAAACATATTTTGTGAAACATGGAGGTGTATTAAACCCAGAATTTAGTGAATATCTCTGAAGATGTTATAGCAATGGTTCATTTAAAAATAAAAATTCACTGTTATTTTACTCACCATCAGACCATCCAAGATGCAGATGACGTTTTTTTTTTTCATTAGTAGCACATTAAAAATAAGTCTAGCTTATACAGTAGTCCTGGGGATACATTAAATGCAGGTAAATGCCTACAAACACTTTGAGAGCCCACAGAATTGCACAATTCTAAATATACTGAAAATCACAACTTTATTTGTTATTGTGTATAATCATGTTTATACACAATTCTGAACTGACCGAACATCATAAATTATAGCTATTTACTACAGTTTCTAAATTTTTTATTTTTATTTTTTGCAGTATTTAACCTATTTTAGAATATTCAATTAATGTTTGAATTAATAATTTAGTGACTTTACATACTACATTTCCACAACAGCATTTTTTAAAGAGCCCCTATTAAGGGTGTTTGAAAATTACCTTACATGTAGTGTGTAACACAGCTCTAAGTGAAGTGAAATATCCAGCTGATGTTTAAATCTGAAAGTGCACCGTGTTTAAAACTATTGATTCATCTATAGACCTTTTTCTTGGAACCCATTATGCTTTGCGTGTATGCGCAAGAAGAATGCTAAGAACTTCCGGTCGGCAGCTGATGCGTGTAAACGATCACATTTGGAGAGCTTTGAAACGATAGTTTTAATCTATTTTACCTGCTTTTATCATCTTTGAACTAATAATGTTGTCAATCAGCGCCACCTCCTGGACTGATCATTTTAAAAAATGTGTTCTAATAGGATAGAAAACAGCCGCTGAGGCATTTTCCACTCGTTGTCAGACGGCATCTTGTGCCGTTTAAATGGAGCCTCGTCATCGCTAAAGTCAACAGTTTCTCTTTCTTTCAAGTATATAACCAATCCAAACAAATATAGTTCACCAAAATGTTTGACACACACACGTAGCCTACTGTACTGTCCCACTAACACACTGATTTAATAACTGTGACAAAGTGAATATAAAGTGATGTTTTGAAATGACAGAAAAACACAAACCGTGGTAAATACAACACACTACATGAAGCATAAACGGCTCACGATTAGAATCAACATGCAAATCAGTCAGCAGAGTATCAGTAACAGACATTTTATTGGTCATTTTTGTAAATTGCATGACTTACACACCTGTTAAGTTTCATGCCAGTAATCTGGTTTGCTCTATGATGTAGTGAGGTATTGCGTGTGTGTGTGCCGGGGAAACACACACACACACACACTGTATTTCTGACGGCAGACATGTGAACTAGGAGAATGTTTTTCTCTTGCGCTTGAACCACACCTTACAGATTATAACGGCTTTAACAAGCACCTTTTAAAGTTGTGTCACAAAAACTGTCCGTAATCCACTCAAAACAAGCAAATTACCAGTTGTAAACACTGTAAACGGAAGTTCTAACCATTCTACCGGAAGACGCTGGTCGCTATGGCGCCCTCCATGCAGCAGCCAAGAAAAAGGTCTATAAAAGAGTCGACTCATTGTGGTTCAAATGAATCGTCGCGGTAATGAATCTTTGGCCATGTCGCCGTGATGTTGATACAAAACTCAAGCCCCGCCCATTTGTTGCGCGCACAGACCCGGGAAAATTGAAACCCCCGGCCACAAACATTGTAGCAAAAAAAAAGAAGACAACAAACACTGTAGCAGATCCCGGTTGAACCATGTCGTGAAGACGCTGTGCTCTGAAGTGTGAGGGGAAGTTAGTGTTCGTTTCCCTACCCAAAGATGAGGCTGTGAAGAGACAGTGGTTGAAGTTTATTTTTGCAAAAATACCTCAGCATTATTGCCCCAGCCTTGTGCTTTGTTCCCGTCATTTTTCTGACGAGTGCTTCAGCAATCTATATGCTTACAACCGTTTGTTAAAGGAAGGATCAGAAAAGACTGTTAATGTATGGGACTTTGTTAGAGCTTGACAGGTACTTTACAGTACACAGTTCATGGATCAGTTTCTTCCTCCATTTCACATATGTAAGTAACTTAAGTGCGATTAAAATGATTGCCTCCTTGTTTTCTATAGCTTCCAAATTATGTATTTAACTGTGTTTTGTTACTTGTAACCGCTCCACGTGGCTTGTACTGTATCTGGTTAACTCTTTACATTCTCATATCGCATCTAAGCCATGTTGAAAATGAGGTGCGTGCCGCTTTATTTACGGATTTAAATGCGTTTGTGAGCTCGCGATCCTCTGCCGTTTGTCATGACCACCGTCAGCTGTTCCTACACACATGTGGTGGTCAAGTTTCAAAATAGTTCAGCTTTTGCCATTGTGTGGATTAATACTGAATGTGTGTCATGGTTAATAATAGAGCAATATGCTGGTGTTAAACTGCATTGCTTTAATGCACTCCTGCATTGGGCTCACACATTCACTCTGCACTCTGACTACTTCAAAATTGTTGATAAGCCGTGGTGGGCATTTCTCTGTCTCACGCTGAACGCAGTTGACCAATTGCAATAGATTGGGTCATCGGACCAAACAAAGCAGATTAGCATGGTGGTATGTTGTTGGAGACCCCCAAAACCAAAATATGACCTTTTATAATGCATAATAGGGGCTCTTTAACATATGAAACAATTTTATTAACATAACCTTCTGATAATGTCTCTTAACTGCTCATGTTCACTTTAGACATAACATTTTACATGAATAATCACCAGGACTCTAGGTAAACTCTTCTCACAGTACTTCTGCGTGTTTGTAACACAGAAATAACATTACTGTTTGACTGAAAAGAAAAGAAGTAAACTACTTCATAACTATGAATGGTACTGCTTTCTCTGGTCAAACACATGTCCACTGTGATTATACTTGGCAAAGGTTTAATAAAAATGGGAATTGTGGGCACTTTTTGAACGGGATTGTGTGGGTGTATTATTGAGATTGCGATCCGAATCATTAGAGATTGTGATGATACTTTGAGGTATTATAAATCAGAATGACCCAGTGCTAAATCCTGACCAAACTCACATGCGAGTTGACGCTGTTTGTTTACAATGGAGAGAAAGAACATACAGTATATTTATTGGTAATAACAGATATGTAAATTCTGTTCAGTTGAATGCACAGACTGATCATTTTACTTCATAAGAAACTTCTTAGTGACAGGCTTCTGTTTTGTATGTTTTTTGTTACTAAAAGTGCCAGTTAGGCATGGGGCGATAACCCTTTTCAAGGTATATCGCGGTTTGGAAAAGTCAAGGTTTTAAAACCGCCAACATTTTCTGTTATACTGCTTCTAAGGTAACAAATAAGACTTATTTTTTTACGTTTTTTATTTTTTATTTTGGACAACAGTATCTCCAGCAGAAAAGACATTTAAAGTTGCCGTTTTAAATGGTAAAGAAATCTGTATTTTTGAAACTAACGAAGACAGCAGAAGTCAATGATTCATTTGAATTATTTAGCCTGACATGTTTACTGCGCCAAAATATTTTAAAAGTTTCTCAAAATAAAATATATTGGCTGCGTCCGAAATCGCCTACTATTCAGTAGGTACTGCATTTGAATTTGAATTTACTACTCGATCGATAAAAAAAGTACGTTCTATACATTATGAATGTGAGTAGTTTGAATGAAGCTCGGTTGTACTACATCTGCCATTTTATGATCATCACGTGAAACAGCCGCTTCACTCCCATTCATGAATTCTCTCATGGTGCATCATGGGACAACGTAGCATCCATCGGATGCGCACTTCAGAATCTTGCCAGAAGTAGTAAGTCATCCAGGTACTTCTCACATACAATTTTTTTGATTTCTATGAATTCGGACAAACTACTCAGCTTGCATACTGTTTTTAGCGTAATATATAGTATGGAAGTATGCAATTTCAGACAGCCATTCAGCGACAGCCAAAGCAGAAAAAAGTTCTTGTTTTTTACCTTGAAATTGAAAAAGAATATATTTTAGAGCAGTAATCACAATACCAAAACATATTTTTATCCGAGGTTATCATGCTGTTAGAATCTTATACCGGCCCCATGGCTAGATCCAGTAGCTGTTGACTTGCATTTTAGGAATCAATAAGAATCCTAGATTCAGTTAAAGTTATGGTCAGCTTGTTTGACTAGAGAAAAATACCCCAAATCTGAGATGGCATGAGGCTGAGCGAATAACCAGCATTTTTATTATTATTATTAATATTATTAATTAAAGGTGAACTAACACTTTAGGTTTTTTAAAAATTGGGTTCCGTTTCAAATTATCACTTGTTCAAAAGTTAAACTCACTCGATCAGCCCAACATAAAATGGATAAAATGTCTGACCAACACTGTAAAAAATAAAATAAAAGCAAAATGAAAATGAAAAGTGTCTAAGGGAGATAAATAACCTGACAATTCATGGATCAGGGTGATACTGTCCAACGTTACATTACATAAAAATGCATTATTTTGTATAATGTAAAGTTTATAGAAAGGAAAGAAGACCTGATGTCAGTTTGCCCCCTTTCCATCAGTAGATTTCCTCATCAAATTCAAACTCTAACCTTGTCTCAATACTGCCCTCTGCTGTACCATCATCCAATACACGCACACTTATTTACAATAATTAAACATAATACTTATTTGCTTGTTTATTTATTAAATAACAGTTTTACAAATACAATGCTTGCATATTCCAAACTGATTTTAAATTGAGTGTAATTTAAAACCTCAATTTTATTTGAAAGTATTAAAGAGAGAAAACATTTTTTTATTTTATTCTACTGTATGCATTCAGGTAAAACTATTCACTTTCAAAGAAAAAATAATGCAGTCTTTCCCCAGACTTACAAAGCAAACAAACACAGAACTACCAATCAGAATGAGCAAGATGAATAAGTTCCCAAAGTGTATGTTTCACATAACTTCCTCTATGAACTTCCTCTATTCCATTATGTTGTCTATAAGAAACATTTCACTTAGTGTGTATCTTTATACAAACAAACAGCAGGTTCATATGAAATGTTTGTTTTGTTCAAGCCTGCACGATTTCATCATTAAAACACTCTCACGCAACAGAGCGAATATAAAGCTGCTTTAAAATTCATAGCTGACATCTGAACACCCATAGAAAACCCTCAAACGATGCTGGAAGACAATTCCAAAAAACAATAACATATAAAGACATCTTTCATCAGGAGCTTGTAAGAATTCAATAACACCCGATTGGACAAATCAGGTCACATGATTGTAATATGCAGGATGATTCGTGATCAAACCATAAAAGGTAAATTATATAATTACATGCACAAAATTTCCTCTAGCTAATTTTATCACATACTTAAAATATAGATACAACACAAAATCTATCAATGAATGGCATCAAACAAGTGCTCCCATATGCAAATTCACTTGACAACCCATCCCTCGGCACAGTTTTTAAACTAAACTGAGGTTGCAACAAACACAGACCTGCATTCCAAAGCAAGATCACACAAGTGCAAGCGGCTTTAAAATCAAAAGAGTGCCTAATGATCACTCTTAAGGATCTGAAAAAATGAACACACTCTAAAAACTGTGTGCATCCACAGCCCCCCCCAGCTCATCAAAAACACTCTAAACACAACACGACCTGACAGACCAAACAAGCCCATTAGTCCTAATAAATGTGCGTTTACAGGTACTCACTCCATCAGGATTGACGCTCAAAGTTGGCTCCATGTAAGGCAGTGTTAGACTCCACAGTCGAGCGTTAAATGACTCCACGCTCTGTAAACACATCCATCCACTGGCTGTGTCCAATACGGCATGCAGGGAGTCCGTGTTCACAGTCTGTCCCTGTCACTATCTCTGCGTCTTGTGTTGTTTGATTCTCTCTCTCTCCCCATTTCTCTCTCTCTCTCCCTCTCTCTTTCCACCCACTCCGCTGTAATTCCTATTCCGCCCACAGAGCCCAGGGCTCACAGACAGAGATGCAGAGACACGCTCGCAAGTGGGAGTGAGTGTGTGTGTGTGTGTGTGTGTGTGTGTGTGTGTGTGTGTGTGTGTATGCGTGTGTGTTCACACTCATATACTTCACAGAGGCGTGAGAAACCGCCGCACACACATGCACTGCAATGTAAGTGCTTCACAGTGGGATTCTTCATGTTATTTACACAATGTGTTGTGTCACCTACTTAGTATGCCTGAAGCACAGCATCTGCTTAAAGAAGGGAGCGTGAAAGAAGCAGAATGAATGTGTGTCTCTGTGTGTGTGTGTGTGTGTGTGTGTGTGTGTGTGTGTGTGTGTGTGTGTTTGAACAATAAAGCTTCCTGACAGCTTCCTGACGTGTTTATTTCTGAATGTGTAAACCGCAGTTAGAGTATACAAAAAAGTATCAGCAACATTGATAATGGTTGTTTCAGTGTCTTCAATGGATTTGTTGGTAACACTTTAGAATAAGATCCCACTTGTTAACATTATTTAGCCTTAAATGTAAAGTAAGCAACAGATTTGACAGCATTTGCAGTAGGGTGACTACATTATGCATTAAGTTGGTCCAAATTGCAATCACAACAGTTTAAAATGATTAACGGTGGGCCAAATGACCACACGAAACATTTTTGATATATACAGTAAATATATAGAGTATATATGAGGTGTATATATCTATACGAACACCCCACATACGTATACCCCACATTTACCACCACATTATATATATATATATATATATATATATATATATATATATATATATATATATATATATATATATATATATATATATATATATATATATATAATGGATATAAACATATCATGGATATTAGTTAAGATCTTAACGTAGATTAATGTCTTCATGTAGAAATTAGCATTAACTAAGATCAATAAATATTAGAAATATCATTCACTGGTAATACATAATAACCAATTTAGCGCATTTTATGCTAACAGATAGAAGGTTTGATTAAAAAAAGTACAGTAAATGATAAATAAATAAGATGCTGTCAAAGTACTGCTCATTGTTTACGCTTACACTTTTTTGATCTTAAGAATGAAGTCATTTTTCATTGACATGTTAACTAACTCTCATTAGAATATTAAAAGATTGTTAGGAGAGCGTTAGGGTTAGCTGACATCAAACTCTATTATAAAGTGTTACCAATGTGTCTTGTTTGACAGGCACTATTGAAACAAATATGGTATGAAGATCCACATTCTTCAACAAGTCTCAACTTTTCACTCTCTGTAAGAAGGGTTGAAGTATCTGCAGGGTCTGTTTTTTTTTAGACCCGGCAGCAAAGTAGAATCATCACTGTGATAAATCAGCCAGAAGTATTGACTGATGTGATGTACGTGCTGCAGAATGTATGTGCCGCCTGTAGCCTGTAGCCTCAGGGACTTCAGGGAGTCTGTGTGTGTTTGGTGTTTGTTTCTTCTAAAATAGCCAGTCACAAGACAGAGCGTTGAGAGAGAATCATTTCTTTCTGGGTGGTATGCTTATTAGAGTTTTACCTTGCTTTCTATTCATTTCTACACTTCTCAACTAAAAAAGTCATTAGTAATATTTATTTAGTAATTACTGTCTCACTAATATTTATTTAAGCTTAATGGTGCACAACACAAAATATTTTCTGAATTATTTTTTTTCGCCCTCTACAGTTTGACTGTTCTATAAATACTGTCTAACCATGTGATGATTTACCATTAAGAGACAATTGAGGTTGTTCATGGTTATTTTCACACATGCCTGACTTCATGTATGCTGTGTATCTTCTCAAGACTCTCATGTGATTCAGAACAGATCTATGTGTCTGTTCAGGCGCATTACCTTAATCATGCAGTGCTAATCTACTGAAACTTACACCAATGTGAACCAAATTCACTGCATCAAGTTAGTCGAGCAAAACCTATATATTACATTTAAAGAGGCATTTTGAATGCTGAAAAGCTGAAAAATAATCTTTTAACTGATGTGTGAGTTTTTAGAATAGGACAATATTTGGCCGAGATACAGCTATTAGAAAATGTGGAATCTGAGTGTTGACCTTAAAGCTGTCTAAGGCTGTGTTTACACGTATACTTTTTAGTTTTAAAACACATAAATTTTGCTATGGTTACGCCTTCCATACATACTAATCCGGAGGTTTCGAGCCCCGAAAACAGAGCGTTTTGGAAATGCTGAAGAGGCCATTTTCATTTTAAAATGCTGCTGCACCGTGTCAATGTGAATGGGGTAAAATGGAGACATCTGAAAACAGAGGCGTGGCTGGAGACATTCGCAATTCCCAATCATCTGTTTGGGGCTTTTTCATCAATATCAAGTACACAAAGTTTAGTCTTGCATCCTTTTTTTTCAAGTTTAGACTTCGCAAGTTTGATACAAAAAACAAACTCCAGAGGACACGTCGGGTAAATCTTCAAAGGAAACAGTGTACTTTATAACGTCACTCACATCACCCTGGCTACATTGTTTCACTATCTCAACAAGAAAATGAAAACATGATAAGATGATATAACATGATAAGGAACTGCCTATTTTCATTTTGATAACAGCAACTTAACAGACACCAAAAATGTTGAGGCATCGTGTAGCTACATATTTATATGACCATCATCTTCACTGTTTATAACAAAACGGAGCCTATAACAGAACTGCCTCCTTTCATTTTCTTTGAAAAATATGAACCAAACCCTGTCTCTTTTGCTGAATATCAGTTTTAATAATCAATACAGGGCATTATAAAAGTATAACATACAATAAGTTCATACAATATAGGAAATAAAGGCAAGCAATCAGTCAATATGCAGAACCAGTGTACATGGTTACATAAATGTATATATTAACTTAT
The DNA here is from genome assembly GCA_903798195.1 of Danio kyathit. Classification (NCBI taxonomy): domain Eukaryota; kingdom Metazoa; phylum Chordata; class Actinopteri; order Cypriniformes; family Danionidae; genus Danio; species Danio kyathit. The sequence goes on from LR812519.1 coordinate 51,199,333, forward strand.
ATAAAGTTTTTGTTTGTAAAGTTTTGGCTCAGCCAAAATGCGTTCTTGTCACGTGACTCGTGGTGTGTTAATAAAAATCTAGAATTTTGACCACAATGCATTTTGGCTATTGCCAAAAATATACCCATGCAACATACAACATACAACATGCAACATACAATATTGCATATATTTAATATTATACTTCTATACAGCTTAAATTGACATTTAAAGACTTAACTAGGTTAATTAGGTTAACTAGGCAAGTTATTGTATAACAGTGATTTGTTCTGTAGACTATCAGAGAAAAACAATAGCTTAAAGGGGCTAATAATTTTGACCTTAAAATGTTTTTTTTTTTTATTAAAAACTGCTTTTATTCTAGCCAAAATAAAACAAATAAGACTTTCTCCAGAAGAAAAAATATTATTAGACACTGTGAAAATTTCTTTGCTGTGTTAAACATAATTTGGAAAAAAAAAAAAAAAAATAAAAAATTCAAAGGGGGGCGAATAATTCTGACTTCAACTGTGTGTGTGTGTGTGTGTGTATATATATATATATATATATATATATATATATATATATATATATATATATATATATATATATATATATATATATATATATATATATATATATACACACACACACACACGCACACACGCAGTTGAAGTTGTTTATTAGCCCCCCTTTTAATTTTCTTTCTTTCTTTTTAAAATATTTCCCAACTGATGTTTAACAAAATTTTTTTTTTTTTTGTCTTGTGTATCATCCTGCTCCATTTTCAACTGGCTTAATTAATTTGTTTGTATTTTAAGTGTATATGCATAAGCATGCAGAGGTGTAAAGTAACAAATTACAAATACTCAAATTACTGTAATTGAGTAGTTTTTCTCAGGAATTGTAATTTACTAAGTAGTTTTAAAAATGTGTACTTTTACTTTCCTTTGAGTACATTTTTAGTGCTGTATTGGTACTTTTACTCCACTACTTTCCTTTAACCTGCAGTCACTATTTTAATTTTTCTTCCCTATGGGGATTAGAAAACATCCAACCTAAAATCAACCAAATATCAATGTCTAATGATGTTACAGTTTGACGTTGCATGGACGTTACCATTATGACGTCTATCAGATGGTGGATTTTGGTTGCCATACCTGACAAATAAATGTCAGTATTTGACGTCAATATGACGTTGACTCGACGTTGGATTTTGGTCACTTTCCAACACAACCTAAAATCAACCAAATATCAATGTCATTTCACGTCATTATTGGACATCAAAATAACGCTGATGTCTTAGACGCTGACTAGACGTTTAATTTTGGTCACTCGACATCACAACCCAAATCTAACCTAATATTAACGTCTTGTGATGTTGTGTCCCTGCTGAGCAATAACTAAATACACTACAGAATGTTACGTTTACACACATCCACAAATAACAAGTAAACACATCAGCTTTTTACAGCATATTACTCACTGCTCATTACTCTTGAGTACTTTAGAAAGGGCTACTTTTTACTCATACTTTGAGTAATATTTACAACACATACTTTTACTCTACTTGCACTACATTTTAGGCAAGTAATGGTACTATGGTATGGTACTGGTTTAAAAAAAATGTTTTAAGTGTATGCTATTCTATTTTAAATTAATAAATCAAATCAAATCAAATATGTAAAAATGATGATTTTTAGAGAGGAAAGTGATATAAACTAATAATATTTCGCAACTTACATAAGCATTTATATGCGTGCCTGGCCTTCAACAGTTGATAAGAATGAGAACATCCTTGCTGTATGGTGAATAGGAGTGGGAAAAAAAAAAACTGTATGATGACATCACCCCAAGTCATCTTTGACTCATTATGAAGCTAAAAATTTATTTCCTTTCTAATCATTCATGTAACACCAGACATGTGTATTTTCCGAGTTCACTTCCTGTGTTTACAAAGTCAGTCAGTCTCTGGAGTGACATCCAGTTCAAATGATCCCTCTAAAATGAGTTTGCATTTAAAAATAAATTGCATTCGTGACTTTCAACGATAGTCACGATCATTTTGAATGGGGAGGTGGAATTTGTTGGCTCACTGAGCAAACTGAAGGCTCGAAAGGCTGGCATGATGTCACCCAGTTGTCCGTGGGCACTAAGAGAAATGCCATCTCACCGGGTAAACACTCGCTGACGAGATAACTGCATAGCTCGCTTTCTCTTACAAGCCAGAGGGAACGCAAGAGTGCGTGTACTGGAGAAGCCGGTAATTAGTGCCTTTCCTGATGTTGTTTGTGTATGTTCATCTCAGAGCTTCAGAGTGTGTGTCACAGCATTTAAGGACAGTATTCAATTAGCATGTAATTTAAGAGTGTGTATGCACGTTCATGCCTCACTGCAGAGAGTGTGTGAGAGTCCCTGCTAACGAGAAGAATGCCGCTCAATGCTCATTAGTACACACACACACTCTCACACTAATTACGGTGCTGCTTCACAAAGCGAGCTCTGTTCACACACAAGTGCCGCCACCGTGCATATGTGCAGCGCTGAGAAAATAGACGAAGCCACCGGAAGACAAGGCAAAGAGAAAGAGACTTCAGAAAAAGAATAGAAGCGGGAGGGGGAAATATAAAACAGTCACAACCGCAGCATTATCAAAGTCTCAGTCTTAACTACCAAGACTCTTGTTGGCATTAGAACAGCACAGATGACGGTAAAGAGCTTCAGAGCGTTGTTTTCTCTCTTCTTCACCCAATGCAACCCGCTTTATGCAATCAGACCAGTTTTGTTTTTTTCAGGCCCTAACTAGAGGAAGAGATTCTTTCTTTTATCTTATCGTGCCCGATCAACAGTGTGACTGTCCCGTCAGAGTGGGCACAGAGACTTATTTTCATCGACTGGTAAAAGAGAAAGGGTTTGATCATGAGATCAACATTAAACAAGGGCAAAGGAGCTACAGTTTTCTGAGATCAGTAACTCCTTGACCTGTCTTCTGTAATACTGGACAAACTGAAAAGTTTTTCATCTTTAAAGGTCTACTGAAGAGCCCTGAAATACAAAGTCTTATTCATTGTGTTGAGGTAACTGCCAGTGAAACATCAAGAAAGAGCAGAACATACCGTACTGTAGCAGCTCTTGTACTTAAAAAAAAAAAAGCGCGATTTGTTGCAATTTTCAGATTAAGGAACCCTAATTTTCATGTTTTGCACCACGTTGTTTAAATAGTAAATCCATTTGCGCTACTTTCTGGACTCATGGGTGTGCCGGTCTATAAAGGAGGTGTGTTAAGGCGCATTGTTGGCGCGTTGCTATTATGAGGAAATGAAATAGACTGAGCAATTGACCCTTCGCTAAGCCCAGCCCTCCTTAGTTACTGTTGCTACGCCTGTCAAGCTTTCGTGTCTGGCACGTCTAATACAATGTATATGCGCTGGTGTCAGACATTCCCAGTGATATAATTAGTCATTTTTGGCGAACAGGTGAGATATCTGAGGAGCCAGACAAAAAAGGACTGCAATATGCATTACAGGGGAATATTCACGACATAATACGCAACCGATTAGAAAATAATTCAATCAAAATTGAAGCTAGGTTAGCCTAGCCGCCACATACGCTGACCATTGAACAGCTTAGTTCATGCACAGCAGATGAGGTGAAATTTTAAAAGTAATTCTATTTTAGCCAAAAAAGCCTAATAGATACTTGTTGTGCAATGAAATATAGCGTTACTAACCCACGAGGAAACACGCATGGACAGTGCTTCTACATAATTCATTCATAGAAAGAACAGCCAGAAAGGGGAAATTGATGGATTTGTACCAAATATTATCATCATTGACCCATAACAATGTACAGTAATTTACCTACTGTATAACTGTCAGTATGTTTGTGTGCTAAATGTTAAAGCATATTGATCGCAAGTGCTCAGTTTGTGATCACATCTCTGTTTTGTTCCGTTGATTTGTAATTTCAAATATTCGTAGCTTGAAACAGATGGAAATATGACTGCTATTAGTATGACTACTACGGCGAAGGCAGGCTTAAACAGAGCAGTGCTCATAATATCGAGCGGAAAAAAAAAGACAGCTGGGAAACATAACCTGCTTTGTATTTTTGTAACACAGTTTAGATCGTTTTAGGGTAACGTAAGAAGTGTGTGAGTTATTGCCGTCTATCAGTAAATGTGTCAGGAACATCAAAACAAAACCAACTTAACTCCGCTCCTTTAGTGCCCCCTCACAGAGCTTGATCCACGCTGGCATTTCTCCCCTTGATTTTTTGGTTTTGAAAAGGGAAACAATTCCACCACCTTGTCCCAACTTTTAGGATACTGGGTATCAGATCTGCACAATCCATACGCACAACGCTTTGGCTTGTTTCCCTCACTCGAAAGCTTGACAGAGCCCCTGCGCGTAGCTACAGTTGCTAAGCCACGATTGGTGCAAGGCGGTTTTTGGGTGTGGCTTAGCGCAAGGTCAATTGACAGCTGAAAGCAGGTCTAAAGTCCAGTGCAGAGCATGCTAGTTGTGCGCCTTAAATGCATACACATTGCTTAATACACTCAGTATGTACAGAAATACACAAATATATTTACAAATGAAAAAGAATTAAAGGATTAAAATGTTACAAAAATTATTATTTTCTACATAAATATAAAAACCACTGCCTTTATGCATTCTTCATGCCTTTTTCCAGTTTAATCATGACAATTTGCTTTTGTATAATGTTATTATTTTAAGCAGTATTATTTATTATATGCATATTTTTATTTGTTTTAATAAAAACAACCTTGGATTTGTCCACCTGTCAGGTTTTGGACCATACTGTATGGGGCATAGGACGTGTGTTTGGATGTAACTCAGTTTTTTGACTACACTTCATTATTATTGTTCATTTATTTGTTTGCTGGAAATTATAACAGAATTTAGAAATAGTTTTGAGTAGAGGTGTGAGCCTACACTGGTCTCACGGTTCGGTTCGGTTCGGTTACAATTATCATGCCATCGATTCAGTTCAATTCGATATCTCGGTGCATCACGGTGCATTGACGATGCTTTCCATACACAGTTTTATATTTTCTTCACAGCACAACAATTCTTGTATTAAAATGTATAAATATATTTATATACTATTTGTAAAACAATTTTGTCCTTTAATACAAACAAAACGGTACCTTTAAACAACACGAGCATTTATAGACAATTTTGAGGGATGTAAACAAAAACAATGGTCCTATTGTATTTCCTGTTTTACATTTTTAATTTCCATTGCTTCTGAGAATCCAAAAAGGTCCACATATTGATAAATAGTGTTATGACGGCTGATTTAAAATCAAGTTATGATTGAATTGCCTCTTGTTACAGTTAGGAAATAGTTTAACGTCAAGCAGGAAATGTTCATGGGCCAATGACATGACCACATTGAAATGGTCTATAGCAAATAAACAAATATAAATATCCCGCTCGCTTTCTGAGCCTTGTCTACCAAGTTATTTCTTACATCCCTTTGATTGGTCACACGCTCAACAGAAAGGGCTGTGATTGGCTCTTACACGCTGGCGCTCTTCACAGACGCACTCATGGGCCACAGTGAGAGAGAGAGAGAGAAATGGAGATTACTTTCATTCTCTTAATCGCCGTGAAATAGGGGCTTCTGCTGTAAGTGTCAGTGAAACACAGTCCAGCAAACACACACGCAGTGAAATTGTGCACAGTTTCTGAGTTTTTCGTAGTTAGAGCGTTGTAAATACTCGCGCTCGCGGCTCGCCTCCCTTGCCATAGTAAGCTACGGCAACATAGCGCATGTGAGATAAATGACGTCAGTACATAATAACCGGTTATAATTATTACTGAACCGATACCGAATTGTCCGCGTCTGTATTGAGGTGCACCGAAGAAACGATCAATTTTGACACCCCTAGTTTTGAAACAAATCTTTGCACTTAAACTAAATTAAGTATGTAGGCTAATGGATGTCTTCAGTGGAGTGCGTACAACACAATTTCCTTATCCACGAAAGTAAAGGAGTAAAGTAAAGAGTAAAAGTAAAGTAAAGAGAAAGTAAAGAGGCCAAATGGAGGAGGCTCGTTCTTTATCCTCGCGCTGCAGATGGTTTGTTTAACTGTTTTCTCGCTAGTGAAGCGTTCAGTTTTTACACTTACAAAGTCCGCCATGTAAACAAATAGCAAATGTACCATGGTGCGACACAACTGACTCTTAAAGGGAATGAGAGATGAGACTCTGAATGGTTTAATGCATGCTATTCTCACCCATAACTCATTAAGAGAATAAGCACAACCCTGTAAGACCATGTGCAGCGGCGCAAACCGTATGTTTCCATCCTTAAAATAGCAAAAGTGGATTTGGACATGCCCTTAAAGCTTTTGCACCATGCGCTTTAGACTTAGCGCCTTGATTGTTACAATAGAGCCCATAGTGGTTTGTGCTGTCTTGCATACACGTTCACTAGTGGTGTAACAGATCACAAATCTCACGATTCGGACCATACTGCGGTTTTTGAGTCACGAATCTGACCATTTTTTGGATTAGCAAAAAAAAAGGGAGGAGACAAATGTCATTTGCTTTCCATTTATGCAAAATATTACTGCAAAAACCATTGGTTTTAACAAACAGCACTTAGAACTTGTTATTTTAATAAAAACAAAAATCAAGAAAGAAATAGCTGAAAAAAAGGAAAATATTCAATACGAAAAATTATCTTTGCTCCTGTTCCTAATAATGCTAAATATAAAAATCTAACATCTTGTACAACATATCATAATTATTTTCAATTAATGATTTAATAATTCACACATAAAACTTCATGTTTCATTATAGGTGTATCATTTTTAAAAACCTATTCAGTCACATAATTTTGATGGTTGTTTGTCACCACCTGCTAGTTACACAATGTAATTGCTTTCACCAGCGTCAAGTATTCACCAGCGTCCAGTTCCATTAAACAGTGATTTTAATCTTTACCATAAACATCAGCATTTATATCTGAACTATAAACTGTTCTCCCAGTTCTTCTGTGTTATTTAATTGTTTGTAACTAACTGAAAACGTGTGAAAGCTGAATCTCTCTCGGTCAAACACAGATTTAAATGCAGCGATTAGAAGGGTTAATAAACATATGCAAATCATTATTATCATTTAATGTTCAAGTTACACGGATTGGAATTGAGATCACAATCTTTTAATGTTTAATTGTGCAGCTTTACACTGAATGCAGGCTAAACAAACAGTGACAGAAAACAGCTTTAATTAATAGCCTAAGAAAGCATTTAGGTCCCACCACAACTTTTTCTGTCATCATTATATTTTACAGGGAAGCCAAAATGCTTTCATACACATGATTTGAGTACAGAATTATAATATTACAGATGTTACAAATTTGTATAGAAGAGGTTTTATTCAAAGCTACTTGTAGTGCATTCATATGGCACTAGCAATAATATCGCTTTAGTTACCAAGAAATACATGCGCTTATAAAATACTGAAGAAAAAAACTAATTGAACATGCTGGGCTTTGGACAAAAACATCTGCAAATTGCATTTAATATAAACATTTCTTCCCTGAAACTGAAGCCAAGACTTTGGCATTAATATAGCTCTATTTCTTGTTGATGTTTTGGGGCTTTTATTGTCTGCCACTTCTCAAGCTCCATGATTTAGGGAGCGTGCACAGCTGGCGAATTTGGATCGATTAAAACTCTGTTGCAACTGCTCTGTTAGTACAAGTCATTTGAATAAGAGTAAACAACGCCATTCCAACAAGCAGACCAAGACCACTTAAACAGGTTTCAGTCCATTTAGATTTGATTTGGTCTGTGTTGTGTTCGCAGTTCAACTGAAAAGCAGACACAAACAACAAAGACAACTAAAACCAAAAACAGAATATGATGTCAGAACACAAAACAACAGAGCATAAAACAGAATGCTCAATATTCACCTTTTTACCATAGTCACAATGGCTACATTTACATGAACACCAATAATCTGGTTTCAATACGATTAAGACAATACTCTGATTTAGAGTCTACCATGTAAACAGCGATTTTTGATTAATTTAATCCGATTAAGGTCATAATCGAAATAAACAGAAATGGAATTAAGACATGTGGAGTATGCCGATTTTAGTCGCATTATTGGAGTGCAGTACAGACACCTTAATCAAACCATTACCATCGTGTTGGATTTTCGCTACATTTTGTGACAGGATATTTCAAACACACGGCTGTCCGATGCTATTCTTTGCACCTACCGAGTCTGTGAAGGACCACAGACACCTGCGAAATGCGAAGATTTTTTTCCCATACGGTGTGCGGTCTCAAATTCAATTAAAACAACACTATTCCAGCAGTTCATACTCGCATCCAATATCTTGTTTGTCACGGGAGGCATGCATGAAATGTTCCTGAACAAAAGTGAAAGTGCCAAACTGCAGGTAAAGTCAAAAAATTACAAATGAAACACCTGAAATTACATGAAACTCCAGAGGAAATGTGGATATTGCGGTGACGCAATGACATTAATCGAATTATGTGCTATAACATGTAAAACAGGATCATGAAAGGAACATTCTAAAAGCAACTCATGTAAACACCTTAATCATCTTATTGTCTTATTCAGATTAAGGCAAATCATTCGATTACTGATGTCCATGTAAACATAGTCATTGATGAAGTTCATATGATAAGTGCCAAAGTTAAATGCTCATAATTATGGGCCTAGAGCAAACACTTTACAGAAATCAATCATTATGTTACACCAAGAAAGTCTTCATAAGCACCTCATTAAGGGGCATTCAAGATAACGCTTCTCCTGCTACACAATTAAGAATTGTTAATAGAAATATTGCTTTGGCGAGCATAATGATGCCTATACTTCTGATAATGGATCACTTGTGAGATTTAACCTCACACTGATGTTTACTCAAGATTAGAAGCTGTAGTGTGCCACACAAATACACAGAAAATACACATACTCCCTTCAGTTTCCCCGTTATGTGACAGATGCAAGATCTCAGAGGGAACGTATGCTCATACTTTTTGTATTTGCCCTGAGATCTCTCAGTTCTGGAAAAATATTTTTCAGTTTTAATCAAATGTTTTAGGAGAAAACATTAGTCCAGATATTGAATTAGCCCTGTTTGGATGCTCTGACCCTGTGTTAGCATGGTCACATAATCTGCAAATGTCTATTATGTTTGGTATGGTGGTGGCTAAAAGGGTGATCTTGATGGATTGGAAGTCCACTTTACCACCTACTTTTCATAAATGGCTGACTGAAATGGTTGCTGCTCTTAAGCTGGAAATAATTCGTTTTGCTAGGGCAGATGCTTCTAAAAAGTTTGAAAAAATATGGGGTCTCTTCCTTGCTTGTCTTTTTAAGAGTTGAGAGTAGGGCGCTTATGATTCAAGGATAATTTCACCCTTTCTTTTCAATGTTTTGAGTTTGATCAAGTAAAACGTGATGTATATTATTTACTCTATATGATGCATGTTTGGATGGACTGGTGCTTGTTTTCTTTTAGTTTTTTTATTGATTCATTCATTCATTTATTTTCTTTTCGGCTTAGTCCCTTTATTAATCAGGGGTGGCCACAGTGGAATGAACCACCAACTAATCCAGCACGTTTCATTCAGCGGATGCCATTCCAGCTGCAACCCATCACTGGAAAACACTCATAGAGTCTCATTCACACTCATGCACTGCGGACAATTTTAGCCTACCCAATTAACCTGAACCGCATGTCTTTGGACTGTGTGGGAAACCGGAGCACCCGGAAGAAACCCACGCGAACGCGGGGAGAACATGCAAACTCCACACAGAAATGCCAACTGACCCAGCTGAAGCTTGAACCAGTGACCTTCTTGCTGTAAGGGCGACAGCACTACCTATTGCGCCACCGCGTCGCCTTTATTGATTCACTTATTTAAATTCTTTTCTGTATTTTTTTCCTTATTTGTATAAAAACATATTATAGATTGTATAAATGTTTTTGTTCTGTTTTGTACTTAAAAAAACTGTTATAAAAAAAGAAAACAAAGGAAGTACACATACAATGTCACTATCATTATTCAAGCAAGACTGATACAAAATAAAAATAAAATGCTTAAGCAAATCCAACCAATGTTTTCACAGCACCAGATATCCATAATCACACGTCCATCATCATAAAAATGGCTTTCTTATAGTTGTCTCCGCAAATTAATCTGGAACAGGAGAAAATGTCAAAAAAATAACACACTTTAGCTTTAACGTTCCAAATTTAGCCTCTAATTACACAAAAAAAGCGATATACACCAAGAAGCACCATTGGCATGCTGGCGATCAGGCCAGACTGAGGTGTGACGTGCCGTCAGATTTTTCATGCCCTCCAGCTCTTCCATCTGAAAATTACACCATCCACGTTTCACCGTCTCCTCCGTTGCCATGGCAATCTGCCGTCACCACGCTCGTGTGCACGTCACATGACACTCAGATGCACTCTATCTCTTTGACTGCTGGGTCTAAATTTAAACTCACGTGTGTGAGTGTGACCAGTTCCATTAATACACGAATACTCTCACATTCTCATTGTATATTCATACAGCCTTCATTTCATAAAGTAAGACCACTAAACTTTGTTTTCCTGAGGGTTGATTGTAATTGTTTGCTTCTATGTGCATGCCTGTCTCCTGTCTCTGAAGTATTGCGTAGCTCACTCATTCCTTATGTAATCATTCCCAACCCTCAGAGTGATAGGATCGGAATGCTGGGAAGTTTTAGAAGTGAGAAGGAGGCCTATGGTTGGACTTTTTTTTTGGGCTGGGGTCGGGAGGAGGTGGTAGAAAGAGAAAAGCATTTGGAGAAGCTCACCTCAAGGTCATCGAGTGAGCGAGCCATGCTAAGACGCTTGGAACGTCCAAAAGATCGTCGGCCAGAGGAACGCTGGGGAAAGCCCATAGTGATCCCTTTGAACCTTCCACCCTGTGTGGGGGAAAGAAAACAGGAAAGAAATTAGGAAACTTAACAGAACCATTTAAAATCTTTCTGACTGACGTTTTTACAATGTAGGCAATAAAATACAACTAATAATATTGTAATGCACATGACAAGTATTGTACACACACATAAATACGCTGAGAAATAAAAGTTCTGTGAAAAATATTCTGAGTTTAAACAGTTTCTAACATTTATACACACTTATGTAACAACACACCTTTAGATTAAAATTTTCACATAATATAGCTGTAAATATAATATTGTCTATGGCAGGGGTGCCCAAACTCGGTCCTGGAGGGCCGGTGTCCTGCATATTTTTGTTCCAACCCTAATTAAACACACCTGAACCGGCTAATCAAGCTCTCTCTAGGATACTAGAAACTTCCAGGGATGTGTGTTGAAGGAAGTTGGAGCTAATCAATACAGGACACCGGTCCTCCTGGACCAAGTTTGGACACCCCTGATCTAAGGCAATGATTCTCAAACTTTTTACACGAAGTACCACCTCTTAAAAAAATTGTCACTTCAAGTACCACCATAATGAATAGGACTGAAATGCAGTAGCATATTAGTCCTAATTAATCAGTTACAGCTCTGCACAGTTAAAAGAAACGATACAGATTTATTCCTAATAAGAATATTTATTCTTGTCAGCCACTTTAAACATTATAAATAGTTTGAACATTAACACTGTAATGCACTTACAGGTTAAAAAACTTCAATGTTGAAAATAAAAAGTGCTTTTAAACGTTAATTAAACACGGCACTGTTTTTAAAAAGGAAAAATAACTGCTGTACTTAAATGTAAAGTATTCATTTATAGTAGCCGATCCATTAAAACCTAGAAATGTTGCTTGGACCTCATTCTTTTTTTATTCAGTGATTCCTCTGTATACCACTAGAAGGAAGCCCAAGAATCACACTTCGAGAACAACTGGTCTATAGTAATATGGCTGTACATAGATTTGCATATATTTATTCTCTACTTATATTTTTAATTTATTATAGGGCTGCATGAGATTCTGATATTACGATAATTTATTTTTCTCCAATAAATATTTGTGATATGATTTTACAAGATGTTTTGAATAGCTCTATTTAATGGTTTTCTGGGGAGTCTAACAGTATTCAGATACAGATATTGAACAATCACAATGCAAAACATGCTTTTCTTACTTTGCTTTGCTTGTTTCTAGCCCAAATATCAAAAATTCTTAGATCAAGTAAAAATACTGTTTTGTTTATTTTACTATTATTATAATTTTTTTTCTTAAAACAAGCTAAATTATCTGCCAGTGGAGTAAAATGATCTTGTTCTGGCTTTGAAATGTAGATTTTTGGACTAGAAATAAGACAAAAATTCTTCTTACTTAGAATTTCTTACTTAGAATTTTTGTCTTATTTCTAGTCCAAATATCTACATTTCAAAGCCAAAATAAGATAATTATATTATATTATATTAAGATTTTTTTTTTGCATAAATCACATAAATTCTGTATCAATACTGTAACTAAATACAATTCTGTAGCTCCTGGTCAACTATAATCCAGAGTCAACATTGCATATGAAACAATATATTGTGCAGCCCTACTTTATTATCTGTGTTTTTGTTCTGTGCCTGCCATTCCATTGCACTGTGGAAGCTTCTGTCACAAAAACAAATGTGTAAACATAGCTAGAAATAAAGCACTTTCTGATTCTGATCTAACAGTATTTTCTATTTCGTTAACAGTATTTTTTTCTAGTAAAAGGTTTACAAAAGTAAGTTTCTAATAAGTTCTTTACAAAATGTTTATTTTTATTTATTTTATTCAGCAAGGATGTAATAATTGATCAAAAGTGATAATAAAGACATTCATAATGTTCAATAAGAATTCCAATTCAGTTAAATGGTGCTCTTTTTAACTTAATATTCATACGACACATATCGAGGGTTTGGATGAACAGCACAGGACAATTTTTTGCTCTTGATAACAACAGCAAACTGCTTAGAATGATTTCTGAAGAATCATGCGACACTGAAGACTATGCTGAAACTTTAGCTTTGCCATCACATGATTAAATGTGTTATTAACATTTTTTAAAAACATGTGACAACATTTACCATATTATTTCGGTAACATTTTAGTTTAGTAACAATTCACACCATTTATTACTGGCTTATTACCTGCCTATTATTAAGATATAATCAGTTTATTAGCACATATAAAGTGTGATCTTATTTTACCTCATCCAACCAAATACCTAAACCTAACTACCATCTTACCATTATTAAGCAGCTAATTAGTAGTTTATTGAGCTAAAAGCTTTAGTTAATGATTTGTTAATTTTTTTTACTGTATAAAAATAAATAACACAAATTTTTATATAATCTACCACTTTTACAAATAATGATTCTCATATACTATCATTCATCAAACCACTTCATTAGTTCTGCTGAACACATGTACAAGACTCTGGTGGCCAGGCTGAATTCCAGTTTATAATGGTATCGCAGTGTCTATCTACTAAAACGGTCTCTTGAGGAATACAAGTGATGAGAGCTTTGTCTGCTTCTCTGTACTTTTGAAAAGGACCACAACATTTGTTTAAAATGCTCTGACTGTTTGATTTCATTTTAGGGGGATGTTTGGTGAAAGCAAAGGATCACATGAATAGACAAAGAGTTTGCTCACTCCCTTGGGGGAAATGAGCGTTTGGGTGTGTGTGTGTAAAAATTAATCATGTGAAGGTTAATCTTCTGATGTACCTTTTGTTTCTAAAGTGGTTATAAAAGGACGGTTTCCCAAGGATATTAATGCTTTAAATTTAACCACACAGCATTTCCTAATAACACATTTTTAAAGTAAAATTTTAAATGTAATGTAAAAATTTGTCACAACAATAGAAGTGAGTGGTTTCTTCTTGAAACGCAAAGATAAAAAAAAAAGTTAAACAATTTTTCTGTTTTCATCAAATGGGGTGCCGGAAAAAAACTTAAAATATTGGCCATTAAATTACAGAAATTTACCATAAGATAACAGCCATTAAATTACAGAAATTTACCATAAAATAACAGCCATTAAATTACAGAAATTTACCGTAAAATAACAGACGGTAAACTACAGAAATTTACCATAAAATAACAGACAGTAAATTACAGAAATTTACCGGAAATTTAAGGAAACTTCTGTAATTTAACATTGGCTATTTTACGGTAAATGTTTGTAATTTAACGGCTGTTATTTTAGGTTTTTTTTTTCCGGCACTTTATTTGCTGAAAAAAGAATTTAAATAACAGATTTTTTTTACATTGTATTTAAAAAAAAAAAAACTTAGCAAATAGTTTTGTTCAAAAAGTGTACAAATGTAAATAAAATCTAATGAACATAACATTGATAACAGAATTTATATTTTCTATTCGTAAAAGTTTACATGATTTTTTTGCTCATTTTACTATGTACACTAAATAAATAGCAGTTTTCCGTATTGTACAATAATGTTTTTATTTGCAACTTTTATCATTTATGCTTTTTTTTTTTAATTGCATTATGGGATCTTTCTTCTAACAACTTTTAATCTTAAAAAGTTTTTAAAAAGTGACCTTTGTTAATATTTTTGATAGTTTCAAGTGCATTTTTTCTGGGTTGGTGTTCTATACTACGCTACAAACACCTTGTAATAAACTTCCAGTATATTGTCTGTTATTTTACACACTAATTTCTCTGTATATCATTTCTTAATCATTATACTATTTACTACTACAACTTATTTTTTAAACTATATTATTATTGACTATTAAAATGTCAATAAAAGTCACTTTGTAAACTGTAGATTTGAATTTTCAATGTCAAAATTTGGACAAAGCAGAGATCAAGGTCCCATTGTCCCAGCCCTGCACAAGAAGTTTGGCCAGAGAAGAAATGGTCATGCCCAACTAAGCCTCGTTTCTCTAAAGTTTTTTTTCCTTCACTTTCGTCAATTGGTAAAGTTTGTTCCTCGCCACTGGCTTGTTTTGTTTGGGACTTGTGGAGCTGCACATCGAGGGATTTGCTCTTAAGTGTTTGGACTTTCAATAGTGGAAATTAAACCACACTGAACTCAACTGAACTGAAGTAAAAACTCTAATAACTGGACTGACACATTTTCAATTTACTAGAACTTCAATTAACTATGTTAAGCTACTTTGACACAATCTACACTGTAAAAGCACTATATAAATAAAAATTAATTAAATTGAATAATGCAATTCACAACCGTAAATAAATAGAAAACTTAAATAGAAAATTTACAGATACACTCACCGGCCACTTTATTAGGTACACCTGTCCAACTGCTTGTTAACGCAAATTTCTAATCGACCAATCACATGGCGGCAACTAAATGCATTTAGGCATGTAGTCATGGTCAAGACGATCAGCTGCAGTTTAAACTGAGCATCAGAATGGGGAAGAAAGGTGATTTAAGCGACTTTGAATGTGGCATGGTTGTTGGTGCCAGGCGGACTGGTCCAAGTATTTCAGAAACTGCTGATCTACTGGCATTTTCACGCACAACCATCTCTATGGTTTACAGGGAATGGTCCAAAAAAGTTCAAATATCCAGTGAGTGGCAGTTCTGTGGTAGCAAATGCCTTGTTGATGCCAGAGGTGACAGGAGAATGGCCAGACTGGTTTGAGCTGATTGAAAGGCAACAGTAATCCAAATAACCACTCGCTACAAACGAGGTATGCAGAAGAGCAACCTTGACCGCCTCAAGGTTGGACATGTTGTGCGTTCAGAGATGCTCTGAGGCTATAGCAGCAGAAAACCACACCGGGTGCCCCTCCTGTCAACTAAGAACAGAAAACTGAGGCTACAATTCGCACAGGCGTACCAAAATTGGACAATTGAAGATCGTTGCCTGTACTGATGAGTCTCAATTTATGCTGTGACAATCAGATGGTAGGGTCAGAATTTGCAGTCAACAACATGAGAGCACGGATCCCTCCTGCCTTGTAGCAATGGTTCAGGCTGAGTGTGGTGGTGGTGTAATGGTGTGGGGGATATTTTCTGTTATTGTTGCTGGCCATGTCCATCCCTTTATGACCACAGTGTACCCATCTTCTAATATCTACTTCCAGCACGATAACACGCCATGTCAAAGCACGAATCATCTCAGACTGGTTTCTTAAACATGACAATGAGTTCACTGTACTCAAATGGCCTCCACAGCCACCAGACATCAATCCAACAGAGCACCTTTGGGATGTGATGAAACAGGAGATTCACATCATGGATGTGCAGCTGACGAATCTGCAGCAACTGCGTGATGCTGTCATGTCAATATGGACCAAAATCTCTGAGGAATATTTCCAGAACCTTGTTGAATCTATGCCAAAAAGGATTAAGGCAGTTCCGAAGGCAAAAGGGGGTCCAACCCGGGACCAGTAATGTGTACCTAAGAAAGTGGCCGGTGAGTGTATTGTAAAGTCTACTAGAGAAAGTCATTTGTCCGCCAGCTATAAAATAATAGCACTCAAACAAACCATCAACCTCCACACATTTATTCCACAATAAAGTTTTCTAAATTCCCACATCAGCATTACCCGTAATGAAATTTGTCACATTTTATGTCCAAAGAAGTCCTATCAATAACCCGACACAGACAAACAGAAGGACAACTGCAAAAAGATACTGTAGGAGAACTGTCCGTCAGACAGTCAAACGGAGAGACAGACTGATAGAGGGATCATTTTCATAGGCTAAAGTTTAGAGGCTGATTGTGCGGATGACAAGAGTGGCATAATCAAACGGTCTCCTGTGTTGCCTAGAAACGCAGAGAACTCTGTGTGTTCAGCCTCATCATTATGACACAACAAGTGCTAACACACACACACGGACACATACACACACAGAAGCAAACATGCCAACACAAGTGACTACATGCACATGAGGCTCAGAGCAGTACGTACAGCAGCTGTGCACGTGTCACCATTTAAAGACATAGTTCAACCAAAAAGGAAAATTCTGTCATCAGTAGCTAATGTCATTGCAAACTTGTATTTTTTCTTCAATACAACACAAAACATGCTATTTCTACAGTTTTCTTTAATGTTCACCAACACTGATTACCAACATTCTTCAAAATTCCTTCTTTTGCAGAAGGAAGTATACGTCAAACAGGTTTAAAATGACATGAGAGTGAGTAAACTGTGATATTTTCAATTAAATGAAAGGACATTTGTGCAATATCACTCAATCACGCATACTCAAAAAATTATTTTCAAGGCAAGTAAGGGAAAATACTACGATCACACACACACACACACACACACACACACACACACACACACACACACACACACACACACACAAACACTCTCAAATGACTCACATACAAAATAATGAAACCTCACAGAATCAGGAGAGAACAAATTATCTGAGCTTAGGGCTTGCAAAAGTCACAGGGGCTATTATTTTGTCAGTTGGGCTACCAAAATCTATCTACAATGTGCCAGACGGGTTATCTAGATAGCCTGCCGGGCACAGTCTAGATAGATTTTGGTAGCCCGACTGAAAATACAATAGCCCCGGGACTTCAGGCTACCAGATTTTGCAGTAACCCAAAAATGAAGCTAATTCATAATCATTTACTAACCTTTAAGTGGTTCCAAATCTGTTTGAATTCCTGTCTTTCTGTTGAACACACACAAACATATCATGAAGAATGTTGGAAACCAAAAGCCCTTGACTTCCGAACAAAAAAAAATGTATGGAAATCAATGACTGCTGCTTTTCAACATTCTTCAAAATATATTTTGTGTTTAACAGAAAGACAGAAACTCAATCATGTTCGAAACAAGTGATGAAAGCAATTATGAAAAAAGATAACTTCTATAAAAACACATTCACCCAGAGATCAAACTATAAATCCTTGTGAATACAATGGTTTAAACCTATTTCTCAAGGACACATGATTGTTTTTAATCGCTTTATACTGTACATAATGCATTTATATTGTAATATGTGTATAACAGTAACTATGCTAATATTAGTTTAAAATACAACTGAATTTTAAAGTATAAAATAAAAAATACAACTGAATTTTACTAGTTATTAACTCTAAACATATAAAAATAAATTGATTGTCTCTTGTAATCAGATTAAAACTACAATTTTAACGGATTATTAGGCATTAACACCACATAAGATTAATAAAAGCAATTTTGATCACAAGTTAACTAATGTTAACTATTGGAGTCTTAATTATTTCTATACTACACTACCTGACAAAAGTCTTGCCACTGATCCTAGTTGTAAGAGCAACAAGAAAACTGTCAGAAGGTAGATTTTTCGGATGAATCATCTGTTGAACTGCATCCCAATCATCCCAAATACTGCAGAAGACCTATTGGAACCTGCATGGACCCAAGATTCTCACAGAAATCAATCAAGTTTAGTGAAGGAAAAATCATGGTTTGGGGTTACATTTAGTATGGGGGCGTGTGAGAGATCTGCAGAGAGGATGGCAACATCAACAGCCTAAGGTTATCAAGACATTTGTGCTGCCCATTACATTACTAACCACAGGAGAGGGCAAATTCTTCAGCAGGATAGCGCTCCATCTCATACTACAAAAAAGGTCAAGGTGCTCAAAGATTGGCCAGCCCAGTCACCAGACATAAACATTATTGAGCATGCCTGGGGCAAGATGAAGGAGTAGGCATTGAATATGAATCCAAAGAATTTTGATAAACTCTGGGAGTCCTGCAAGCACGCTTGCTTTGCCATTCCAGATGACTTTATTAATAAGTTAATTGAGTCATTTCAGAGATGTTTGGTGCAGTCGTCCAAGCTCATGGGAGTCATACACAATATTAATTTTTTTCTATTGCACCATGACTTTATATTCTATGCTGTACATTATTTCTTGCCAAATTAACATCTGAAAATGTTTGAATTATTATTCTAAGCAATTCAATCTTTAAGCATTTGGTTCTGCCATAAACAATCACTGCAAATACAGTATTATGTTTAGTTTTTTAAGGTCATGGGTGGATCTTTAAGCATTTCACTGCATATTGTACTGTATATGGGATTAATAAAAGTAATTTTTTGAGTATCAGCATATGTCTAGACCTGGGTGTGTGTCTGGATACTACACACCTATTGGGTGCCATTAAACATCTCATCACACAGGAATTGGGAAGTCAAACGTGACAGACCACTGCTTGATCACTTCAGATTTTTCCACAGCAAAAGAATCACACTGTGAAGTAACCTAAAGAAATATTGCAAACTAAACTGGATGACATTTGTAAAAAGCTGCTGAAACTGGTTTTGGAGAACAACCCAACAGGCTGCCCTTTTTTGTGTGCACTTCTTGGGAGATGATTTCAAGGAAATTGATTTTTATTTATATACTTCAAAAGACTAATGAAGAGACAGAGAGGGAAAAAATAGAGGCTCATATGACCATACTGACATCAGCACAGCCTAAAGCTCATTTTTACATCACCGAACAGTGAATGGTACATCAAAGTACCACACTTTCCTCTTTTATTATTATTATTATTATTTTGTATTGTTACGCATCATGTTTGTACCTGTTGATATATTGACTCTATTACTGTACTATTTGTACTTTACTCTTGCTTTTGTTTCTCTTTCTCTTGCTAAGGTGCAGTTGTGTCAGGCTGTGGGGTTGAGATAACATCATGGATTCCTGCAGGGATGTACTGAGCGCTATACAGACCTCTTAGACTTATCAGGGAGGAGCTCTGAGAAGCTTTCTTTCCTGTTTACTTCATCCGTGAGGAGCGGATGACAAACCATACCAAGAAATGTCACTGTAAAAAGATCATCTATCTGTTTATCCGTTTCATTCTCATTGCAAAACTATCTCTCTCTCCCCCTCTGTAAAACTACACAGTCGAATTCAGATCTCCCAGTAAGATTACAACCCAGTCACAGCAAAGAAGTACTCGCGTAATCAAAACCGTAAACATATCAAATCTTTATGACAAAACAATACTGCACAAGGGTGGTTAAGTGTACTTTTGGATTCAGATAAAAGTGTGGCTTTTGACATCATGATTTCTCTGTACAGCTCTCCTCAAGTCGAGACACGACTTCTGAGGAATTGTCCATGCGTAACTCTCAGTTGAAATGCTGAACATTTCTTACATAAGCTGTAAGAAAACAATATGTAGAAAAGCAGAAATAGTACTGGCAATTTTCTGCCAATAAATTCATATTAGCATATTTGGTGTTGATATAATATAATATAATATAATATAATATAATATAATATAATATAATATAATATAATATAATATAATATAATATAGGCGACACAGTGGCGCAGTAGGTAGTGCTGTCGCCTCACAGCAAGAAGGTCGCAGGTTCGAACCTCGGCTGTGTCAGTTGGCGTTACTGTGTGGAGTTTGCATGTTCTCCCTGTGTTCACGTGGGTTTCCTCCGGGTGCTCCGGTTTCCCCCACAGTCCAAAGACATGCGGTACAGGTGAATTGAGTAGACTAAATTGTCCGTAGTGTATGAGTGTGGATGAGTGTGTGGATGTTTCCCAGGGATGGGTTGCGGCTGGAAGGGCATCCGCTGCGTAAAAATGTGCTGGATAAGTTGGCGGATCATTCCGCTGTGGCGACCCCAGATTAATAAAGGGACTAAGCCGACAAGAAAATGAATGAATGAATGAATAATATAATATAATATAATATAATATAATATAATATAATATAATATAATATAATATAATATAATATAATATAATATACTTTTTCAAATATTACCCAAGTGATGTTTAACAAAATAAAGAAATTTTTCACAGTATTTCCTATTATAATTTTTCTTCTGGAAAAAATTAAAGAAGTTTTTCAAAAACAATTTTAGAGTCAATATTATTAGCCCCCTAAAGAAATACAGTTGAAGTCAGAATTATTAGCCTCCCTGTTTATTTTTCCCCCAATATCTGTTTAACGGAGAGATTTTTTTTTCAACACATTTCTAAACATAATAGATTTTTTTAATAACTCTTTTCTAATAACTGATTTATTTTATCTTTGCCATGATGACGATAAATAATATTTTACTAGATATTTCTCAAGACACTCCTATACAGCTTAAAGTGAAGCTTAACTAGGTTAATTAGGTTAACTAGGCATGTTAGCACAAAAGCACAAGGTGTGCAATACTCAGAGACATGGCCAAGGTAAGAAAGGCTGAAAAACGACCACCACTGAACAAGACACACAAGCTGAAACGTCAAGACTGGGCCAAGAAATATCTCAAGACTGATTTTTCTAAGTTTTTATGAACTGATGAAATGAGAGTGAGTCTTGATGGGCCAGATGGATGGGCCAGTGGCTGGATCGGTAAAGGGAAGAGAGCTCCAGTCCGACTCAGACGCCAGCAAGGTGGAGGTGGAGTACTGATTTGGGCTGGTATCATCAAAGATGAGCTTGTGGGCCTTTCCAGGTTGAGGATGGAGTCAAGCTCAACTCCCAGTCCTACTGCCAGTTTCTGGAAGACACCTTCTTCAAGCAGTGGTACAGGAAGAATTCTGCATCCTTCAAGAAAAACATGATTTTCATGCAGGACAATGCTCCACCACACGCGTCCAAGTACTCCACAGCGTGGCTGGCAAGAAAGGGTCTAAAAGAAGAAAAACTAATGACATGGCCTCCTTGTTCACCTGACTGAACCCCATAGAGAACCTGTGGTCCATCATAAAATGTGAGATTTACAAGGAGGGAAAACAGTACACCTCTCTGAACAGTGTCTGGGAGGCTGTGGTTGCTGCTGCACGCAATGTTGATGGTGAACAGATCAAAACACTGACAGAATCCATGGATGGCAGGCTTTTGAGTGTCCTTGCAAAGAAAGGTGGGTATATTGGTCACTGATTTGTTTTTGAATGTCAGAAATGTATATTTGTGATTGTTGAGATGTTATATTGGTTTCACTGGTGAAAATAAATAATTCAAATGGGTATATATTTGTTTTTTGTTAAGTTGCCTAATAATTATGCACAGTAATAGTCACCTGCACACACAGATATCCTCCTAAAATAGATAAAAATAAAAACAAGCTAAAAACTACTTCCAAAAATATTTAGCTTTGATATTAATGAGTTTTTTGGGTTCATTAAGAACATGGTCGTTGTTCAATAATAAAATTAATCCTCAAAAATACAACTTGCCTAATAATTCCGCACTCCCTGTATAATGATGGTTTGTTCTGCAGACTATCAAAAAAATATAGCTTAAAGGGGCTAATAATTTTGACCTTAAAATGGTTTTTAAAAAATTAAAAACTACTTTTATTCTAGCCAAAATAAAACAATAAGACTTTCCCCAGAGGAAAAAATATTATCAGACATACTGTGAAAATTTCCTTGCTCTGTTAAACATCATTTGGGAAATATTTCAAAAAGAAAAAAAAAAATCAAAGGGGGGGCTAATAATTCTGACTTCAACTGTATATTTTTGATTGTCTACAGAACCAACCACTGCATTCTAATGGAATTTCCTAAATATCTTAATTTGCATAATTAACATAACAACACAAATATGTCTTAAAGTTTCACATTAAGCTAAAAAGTATCTCATAAAATAAGTAGAAAAATATTATGCAATTTCACAAAATAAATTAGAAAATGGTTACGTAAACTACTATGTTTAAAAATTAGGTTGAAAAAAAATCTTTATGTTAAGCAGCACTTAAGAAAAAGAATTACAATTTCTTAGGTGAGCTAATAATTTTGACTTCAACTGTGTACACACACAGACAGACCCCAAGGGATGCTCAAGCACTGGTCATGTATTTAATAGATTAAATGTTAGCCTTTTTAAATAAGATAATGTTTTACTCGATTAGAATAAGGCAAAATGTGTTTGTTTCAAGTAGCAAATATGTCATGATTAGGACACCCCCTACACTTCATTTTGGGCAAGAAAAAACCCCGCACATACTACTCAGCATAATTGAGTACACCCCATTTTGAAAATGAAGATTTGTATGCATTTCTCAGTGAATATAGGCAATGTATTTTGGTGCATTTAAACAAAACAGATTTATTAATTAAAATAATGTTTTAGTCACCAAACATATTTAGAAATTAAAAGATAACATTTAAATTCAAGCAAAATATCGCAACAACCTACAAAATTTCAATTGATTTTTTCAATAGTTTTGCTTTTCTTGATTTTTCCTCTTTTTTTAAAAATGTGTATTTAATATTTTTCTGTAACATATATTTGGATGTACTAGTTTTTGGGTGTTATCATAAGTTATCTTGTTAGATAAGCTCCAGATTAGGCTTCAGTACCGACTAATCTAATGTATATGCACAAATATAATATTGTATATCTTTAAAAGATTTGTGAGGGGTGTACTCATATATCCTGAGCACTGTATGCAATTAATTAATATAACAAAAATATATAATTTCGGGCATATTTAGAACAGGTATCATTTTAATGACATACTAAAGAGTATTTCAAAATTAAAGTCTAACCCCAAAATACTAATTGTAAATGTTTAGGTATCACCACGTTCATTTAAACCATTTAGTTTTACCCATTTGTCAGCAAGACGTCTTTAATAATTAACAATATGAAAAAATTTAGTATTGATTGCATATTGTTTTATACAGTTCAATCAGAACAGGTTAGAATACTCAACTATTTCTGTTAGACTGAATGACAATGAAACCTATATTTTGACTTTTTATCTTTACAAAAGTTCACAAGAAATATTTGACCTGCATTTAATATGCTTTATATGCATGTAATAAAATCACTTTTGTTAGCAGACTTTGTCTTTGTTCATCACTTTACCTATGAACAACAAAAACAATTATCCAAAAAAAATTGACATCATTTTAAAATATATATCTCATATAAACTTGAACCACACCATGTTTGTAAAATGCAAATTATGAAATAAAAAAAAGTTAAAGATAAAATAATAAATAAATAGGTTACATTTGCCAACTTTAAACCATTAACTGGTTATTTATTCATAAATGAAAATGTCCAATCCAAATGGACTAAGGAAATAAATCTTCACATTGCAACAGGGTATTCGACCTGTATTTGACACAAACACAGCGGAACAGCGCCGCCTGTTGATGAGCACGAGACTGACGTATATGACTCGATGCGGATGCCCTGCAACATGTTAAGCAGACAAGAGATTTTAAGCTACAAAATTATCATTTTGAAAGCCTGAAAAAAATACACACATAATTTCTGTTCATTAATTGGTCATTTATTTATATATTTAATAAAAAACTTAGTGCTTTGTTTTAAATACAACATGCTATCGTTAATTAAGCTAATTTATCAGCCTTGTTAGGATTGACTGTACACTATTAAAACTCGTGCAGCCATGATACCTCACACCTCTTCATCGGTCATCATGGCCGCTGCCACCTGTGTGAGACACACGTGGCAGGGTTGTCATGTCAACAGCGCTCACCTAGAATGCTCTCAGATTAATATGCAGGCCAAGAGATACTGGATCACCTTTGCAACTACATTTCAACTCTAATTAAACAACATTTAAAGTGATTATGCATGCTGTTTTTTTATTATCTAATTAACTGAGAGAATACATTGAATTATCTCATTTTAAATATTGAAATAGATAGAAATGTGAATGCTACAGCAACAAATGCCACCACTTTCTCTTTATAGAAATATTTTAAAGATAAAAAAATAGATGCTGCTGTCAACATTATCTGATGCTTGAATGAAATGAACTGAATGACCAACCCCTGAGGAAATGAAGCCAGACTACTGATGTCTTACTGTATTTAGCAGACCTTGAAGGCATTGTCAAAGCACAGATGATGCATATAACAGCTATATTACTATTCTGGGAAATCCAATCAGTGTTGTCTGTTTTGTTGCTTTGGGCCTGTGGACATTTTTGGCTCCTGTGGAGTGATTTTGGGCTTAACTCATTTCCTATAACGCGAAGGAGTTTCTAATCTAAAAAGGCAGACATGTGGTCAATTGTACATGCCTGGCAGAAATAAATAGATATTAGCACTTGTATTTGATTTTGATTGAATGCAGTCCATACAATGTCTTCTACATGAAGAAATTTCACATTTAAGCCATTTCAAAATTTATTTTATGTTTCGAACAGAGATGTATTATATATAAAACCTGGAATAAACCTTTTTTCCTTTCATTTTCTGGGAGGGGGGTTGTTTTCATATTCAAATTAATCTGATTTGAGACAGCATAAATTGATAATGACAGACTTTCCAATATTTCTTGAACTATTTCTGAACGTATCCTGCTTAGATTAGTTTTAGTGGTTTGACATCTACTGGCCAAATTCATTACTCAAATGAACAGAGTGAATATGAGGGAGCAGAGCAAGCACTCAGTCTTCTGAACTGAAAATTTTCCACTGGGAGAATGATACCAACTCAGCTTTGTACCTGAATCTTCTCATCTCAGGGTCAGTTTTAACACGTTCCCTCCAAGCATGAAGAAGCAATGAAAGCAGCAAATGGGAATGAGGTATTTTCAGCCTAGGTACGTATGTCACCTACCTGACAGAATTCTTTTGACAGAGAGGTGTTTGTGCATTGATTGCAAAGTTAGTAGAATAAAATACAAGAGCAATGTTGAAGTGAAACTTTGCAATTTGTTTTTTTTTTTTTAGAGAAAGTCTGGTGAAAAGGTACAAAAAATATGTGGTGCATTTAAAAACAGCAAGGTAAAGGATCAGGTTATGCCTGTTAATAAGAACAAGACGACAACGTGGTCTATATTCCAGGCACATTCGTTTCTCAGCAAGCATTTTTAGTTTTTAAAAGATGTCTAATGGATGTCTAAGAATAGGCCAAAACTAGACTAGTCATCAAATAAACAGAAATGAATGACTACACATATAAAGTCGGTCTAATCTGTCTACTTGATGACTTGTCTAATTTTGGGCTATTCTTAGATTTCTATTAGATTTTCACTGACAGCCCAAGTTTAGCCTTGTTTTAGCCAAGCTGTCTAAGTTTAGATGTCTATTAGACATCTATAAAACACAAAATTGTTTGCTGGGAGCTTGCAAGGATATTTTAAGCAGACAACAGAGATTTGAACAACACACTCCCAAGCTGATTAACAGGTTTTCTGCAATGGTATCACATTCAAAATCATTACCCACTCATTCTACCAAATCCCAAGGATCAGTGTTGTAAAATCGAATGCATTTTAATTTGCAGTTAACTCCTCTAGAATGAAGAAGGCTAACAGATTGTGATCCCAAACAAGTTGTTCTCAGATCTTGCAATAGTGACTTGATTGATTCTCTTACCTTTTTCTCTGAATCTTTAGCTCTTCTGACATTGTTCGATTGTTGTGAATGCTCTCGTAGGTTCTTCTCCCCGAACAGCTTCTTAGCCCACTCGTCCTTCTGTGCATGAAGCCGGTGAGGCTGTGAGGCGATTTCGCCTGCAGCACGATACCGGTCAGCTGGAATCTTGCTCATGGGTGGTGGCAGGGTGCTACAGTTAGCACTGGACCATCCGTCTGTGGACTCTGCATAAGACTCCTGATCACTGCTGTGTCCCTGACGCCAATCCCTCAGGACGTGAACTGGCAGCCAGCGCTGGCCTGATGCCCCTGCCACTTTCTTGCCATGGGCAGAATAGTGTGAGTGCGAAGGAAGGCCTGACACATCCAGCCGTGAGGAGGAGTTTAGATGCCTGCCAGAAAGCAGAGGTGGGTCTCCATGTGAATGTGGATGGGGCTGAGGGTGATCCACAAACTGCTCATGCCGAAAGCCGTTACGATGCAAGATTGGTGGTGGAGGCGGTGGTGGTGGAAGACCTCCTAAGGCACCTTGGCAACGAGGTCCCGTAGGGTTTTCCCAAAGACCTGTAGGAACATGTCGACCAGGATTTGCACCCAAGTCCACCAAGAGGACCCGGTTGTTCTTCTCCTCTGGCAAGAAGTTCCCGATGCCGCTGTCACTGTTGCTGCTTGTGCTGTTGTTCTGCTGAGCATCTAAGTCACCATCAAGGAAAGCTCGAGCTCGCATACCCTCTATGGATTCTCCCATGTCACGATACAGAACAGACACAAACTGTAGCAGTGGCTGAGAAGTCGGTGGGAACTCCAAGCAGCCACCAGTATCTGGGTCTGGAGTGCAGTCAAAGCCAAAGCGTCGGGCAACACCTTGGTGGATTTTATGATGACAGAGTTCTGGGTCTACAATGAAGACATGACAAGATGTCCGTAAGCCCTGCTCCTCCTCACCATGTCTATGCATGCGGTGGTCATTTGTTGCTTGCATGGTGACAAGGCCAAAAAAGCGACGGTCGTCTGGACACACAGCACTGAAGGCTAACTTCTCAGCGGGGTAAGTTGCTAGAACAGCACCTCGGTCATTGCATAGTTGCACACAATCATGCATGACTTTAAGCAAAACCAGCGAGTGCACTTTTTGTTCGGCACGTAGACGTCGCATACAGCCACGGATTGCCTGCAGGCTGTCGCTTTCTAAATTGGCACTTGTTGAAGCTAATTCAATAGATCCCAAGTAACCCACAATCATCCCAACATTGAGTATTCCTGCAGAGTCTGCAGTTTGCAACAGGGCAAATTCATCTTGCGGTTCAAACATATCAACGAACACAGAGTCGTCATTGAGCACTTTGGCCATCTCTTCTTCAGTGAGCAAGTTGGGATCACTTCTTTGGGTGCTGACGCTCACATAAGGGAATTCTGGCTCTGAGACAGCCCTTGGTTTGGAAGCAGAGGCACAAGCAACTGCTCTTTCTGAGCTGCTGGACGAGTGGCTGGAATTTTCAAAGATCATGTTGAAGATCCCACCAGACTGCATCTCTGCTACAACACGTTCTGCACGGTTTATGCCTAATGTCTTTGAGTCCATCTTTGGCCTCAGCCAGTGGCTCTTGTGGTCATGGAACTCCAGTTCTTCATCACTTGAACACGAATCAACGTGGCCATTTTTATGACCGCCTTCAGCAATGACCAAGTGTAGGACACCTGTGCAGCGGCCAATCAGCTTGACAACATCCTCATGAGAAGCTTTGGACACATTAATGTCATTCACACTCAGGATCTGATCTCCAGAGCGAAGGCCCACATAATCAGCTGGACTACCCTTGAGGATGCAATTCAGCACACATGGAGACTGACCAGATAGTGTGAAACCATAGCCTGTTCTTCCCCTTGCAACCTCCACTCCTCTAATGCGAGCAGATGACTGGGCATTTACACGCCTCCTGCCTTGTTCTGATTGCCTAAACATCCTTCTTTGGCTCCCTGTTTTGCTCTTTTCTGACACAGGCTTCACAAAAATAGAGATGGAGAGCCTTCCAGAGATATCATCCTTCCAGTACCAGAGCTCCAGCCTAAGGAACTAACATGGTGAATGCTTCAATATTCACAATACACCTTTACAAGAAAAAAGGGAGAATAGTTTTGATTAACTAATGCACAGACAAATTAACTACAAATTTAAGCACAACCAAAATTGTATGATTTAACAATTTCAGTAGTAGGGCTGGGCGATAAAATCGGTATCGATATTTATTGACTGAACATCATTATCAATATCAATTAAAAAAAGGTTCGGTATGAAGCGCTATAGTTTTATTGAAGTGTGGCTGCTGAGCGCACGTTTTGAAAGCAATAGCAATAAGCTTAGGGTGTAAGTTTGTCATTTCCAATGGAAAAGCGTGACTTGCATGACACGTGTATGTGAGTGAAGTGCACATGTTGTGCTAGTGGCGCATATGTGACTCGCGTGAATTTTCCAGGTGTACCTAGTTGAAAACATCTCAACTTTTACGAATACGGTGAGTGCACCGCAATTCATGTAACTAGAACTCACCAATCTGCTTCACACTTTGTATGGAATATACACATTTTTGTAAAAACGGTACCTGTTAGACTAATTACCTCAGACAAACACAGTGCATCCAAACACTGCAGTGCTTTTTTTTTTTGCACCATCAGTGCTCCATAAACCTGTCATCCTCTGAGAAAACGATTGATGGTCGTTTAGTTACGAGATGCCAGGGGAGCCCATTGTAATGGTCAAGGAAACCACGCGCTAACGCTTGCCACTTCAGGTCAAAATAACAACACATGCAAAAATGAGTGTCGTGGCTAGCAGCAGTGAGGAGATTGTAAATAAAAAAGGATGTAAGGATGTCACCAGAGTGGCTTTTTGGTTTCTTTTCTTGTGCATTCCTGCCACTAGCTCCCCATATGAAAAAGTTTTTAGCATAGGGGTAATGTAGTCATTCAACTTCACAATTTGTAACGTTGCAGTGTGTATTTGAATAATGATGGTTGGTTCCTTTATTTGGAAGCTCAGATTTGATTATCAGATTTTGTTTAGTTAGTAGAGTTTGAGGTTTACTGTATTATTATTATTCACACCTTACAGATGTTGATCTACCTTAGTTTCACACACTTTGTAACATTTTATTTATCAAGTTTAAGAGTCTCTTTACACTTATGTTAATTTTATTATAAAGTGATCAGATATTTTGTTTAAATATTTTTGCTTTTGACTATTAAAACTATTTGCCTTAAATGTTGCCTTTATTTTTAAATAAATCCTAATATTCCTAAATGTATTGTAAAAAAATATTCAATAATTATTGATATCGAATGATATGAAACATAATATTGTGATTTATTTTTTGCAATATCACCCAGTCCTATTTAGTAGTTAATTATTATTTTTTTGTTACTTTGAATATAGTTTCATGCAAATAATATATGAAATCAATGTGACTACAGTGATTGCATTTTCAAGTAATGCTTGTCAGGTTTATTAGACAAGTTTTTATAAAATGTATATAAAATGTTTTTATAGGTATATAGCAATAATTAAATGGTCTTTATGAACTTCCATCTTGTAATAAATGGCCCATAATTACTATTTTCTCACAGCTTTTATTGCAAAACTGTAATTTCCAAAAATCATGGATAACAATAATTACATTTTAGCATTAGAAATATTACTGTTGCTAAAGAGCTCACAAATAATGGTGGATTAACTATAAGAGAAACAAAAATGATTTCGGTATCCAGAAAATGCAGTTAGTTTAGGCCAGCTGTGGTCTGGTTAATAATTTTGTTACACACATATTGAGACGTTATGCTTTCCAAACATTTTTTTGACATTGACTACTATAACTTGGGTTAATGATGATTTATGATAACATTTAAACATATTGGCACCAGAGTATATTAAAAAACACACGCTTTTGTGGATATAACGTGCCGTGCGATTTTAAAAGTTATTGAAGAGTAAGGAAAGTGGCGTGGAGCAAGCTTTTTATAATAACAATAACAAACATGCGCTTGGAAGCTGGCGCTTAGAAACGGACAGGATATATAAACTCACAAATTTATTAGTGCTTGTCAACGATCTTTTTTCCTTATTCTTCTCATACAGATGCCAAGAAGACGAGAAGACTCATCCACTCTTGCTAACCGTCCCGCCTTCTTTTTCCCTATTGTTGGAATGCCCACGCGTCAACGCGTGTAACCATGACAATTGAACTGTCAATAGCCCTTTCCCCTCGTTCATTGGTTACCACAGCTGTCAGTCATCTTCACATCGACCCAAAAACCCAGTTTGACCGAGACACGACAACTAACCACAAAAAGTTACGCTACAGGTGTCAAAAACATCACGAGCGAAAAACAACAAAGAGTAAAATAAGATAACGTAAACATCTTCGCAGTCTTCGCCGTACTCGGGAATTTAATATTTTATAGCGGGTGAGTGTCGAGCTGCCTCGGTATTGGTTTTCGCGAAGAACAGCTGGCCAGTGAGTAACTAACGGTATTGAATTATCGGCATCAGTCTCTAGATACTGACTGAAGTAACATATATTCACACAACACTTAGTTATAAGATATAAAACGATAACCTCATATAGTTAAGCATACTAATAAATAACAAAATCATTTACTTACTGGCCGAAAGTTCTAATATCCGCAAAGGCACAAGAAATTCCCATGGCTACATTGCTAACATTAGCCGCCACTTCCCAAAAACTTTCCTGTGAGGAAGAAATAAGAAACTTTTAGCATTACAATACAGAAAATCTTATATAGTTATAGATAGTTATGCGTTAAGTAGTTTGGTGCTCTTACTTGTGACGGATGTGTCCAAACGTGATGTGAAGTTTAATGACATGGTAACCTTAGTGCTGCATAAGGAGTAAACAAAAGGAGAGGGCAGCTGGTGTGTGGACAGCAGAAGCAGGAGGAGGAGGAATCTACATCTCAGGGAGGTTTTTTCTTCTTAAAGGACAGCACCGGTATATGACTTTTTTCTTAACACGACAATGGATTTTGATATAGAATTTAGTTAATCCCTATAATTTTATATAAAAATAGAGTGATGAAGTAATAGTACCTGCCAAGTTCACACTAGTAGCACCATTTTAAGTAATTAAAAATTCCCTATTACTTTTTTCTTCATTATTTTTGTTCTTCACAAAACATAACATGGAAATATCAGCCAATACAGTTTAATTTTTACATTGCCTGTAATCTACTGTACACGATCTTGGACCAGCAGTTCTCAGATTACTTTTTTACTTTGAGGTGTAAAATAATATTTTTAAGAATGCAAAGACCTTTTTTGTAATTAAGAAATATTAATGATTTAATATATTTGTAATAAATAATATATCTTATTCTCTCTTATCTGCTAAATGGCTTTTTTTTAAATGGATTTCTAATATTTACATTATAGAGATTGATGTAAATCTAATCAAAGAATGTGGCATTCCTGGATGGATATATATATATATATATATATTATGAGCAATTCCAACGTTATGGATGTGACATTTGGAGTAAAAATTTAAAACATAAATTCACATAAAAAGTATATGTTAACATTATATTGAAACATCTGTTTATTTTTTCCAAAACTACTAACCACAGAGATAAGGGACCAGAAAAAAATCAATCTGTAAACATGTTTTGTACTTTATATGAGGAAAATAAACATGCGTTATGGACGTGACCACAAAAGTCTGTGAGTTTACAGTATACAACATACTTTGTAGAAATTCTGTGAATTAAACAGCACAACCTAAAAGAAAGAATGCTAATAAAAAGGATCAGAGTTGGCTCCCTATAGAACAAAAATGATTGATTTTATTTTATGTTTTTGGATTTATGAGGAAAAAAGTGTCTTTATGGATGTGACGCCTCTTAATAAATCAAATATAATAGTTTGAAAAACATTGACAAAGACATTTTGAGTATTTCTAAAGTACTGTAAAATACTTGCTTACACACACACAAAAAAAACTTAGAAACGGTTTCCATATCGTCACCTTAGAATTATAAGGTTCTATCTGACATTTTTGTCAAAATTGAGTTATTGACATATTCTTATTAAATGACAAATTATTTACATTATGGGATGTTTTTACAGGTTGTTTACTTTTTAAGACTTTTTATTTAAAAGACAAATGTTACACACATACTGTTTGTATATGGAATGCAAACACTTTGAAGCTCAATATCTCAAAATCATTCAGAACGCAGATAGAACCTTATAATTCCAAGGTGACGATATTTTGGTGAAAACTTAATTTTTTCACAGCAAGGTTGACATTTGCATGGAATTGCTCATACACACATATATATATATATATATATATATATATATATATATATATATATATATATATATATATATATATATATATATATAAATTATATATTTACTTATTTATTACACGGTATGAAGATTAGCGAAACCATTGTTATTTTTGTAGGATCATAAAATAGGGAATATATTGATTATTAAAGTCCTATTAAGCTTATATTACTGGTCAGACACTGTGTCTGCTGAGCCCACATAAATGTAATTGTTCTATACTTATGTAAATTCTATACTTATTGAATACTAATGCTTGTACATACAAAAATGTCCAATTCATTGTTTCATCATTAATAAACAGACACCCACACAATCCTTACATTCAATTTGCCCAAACTGATTTTCAGAGGATTAGATTCTAAACTCCTAAATAAACCCCTAAAATCCAATCTAAAAAAGAACAGACAAAAATGACACATATATTTATACATAAACGTATATAAATATGGAATTATATTTATATACATAAAAGAAATAATCACAATATTTCAGGGCTCTACAACACTCATCTAATCATTTGAAGACCAAATTATTAGCTATAAAATTTTAGTTCTGACATGAGCATCGAATACCTGGATTTGAATACGTGATTAAACATCAAAACAAAACAAAAAATGCCTCTCTTTTTTTTTTTTAAATTGGCCATTCTATATTCTATGTACATACAGTGCTCAGCATTTGTGAGTGCACCCCTCACAAATCTATCTTTTAAATTCATATTTTTAATAGGAAGCTATACAATATTGTATTTGTGCAGATACATTAGATTAGTCAGTACTGAAGCCAAGTCTGGAGCTAATCTAATAAAATAACTTATGATAACGGTCCAAAAACTAGTACACCCAAATTTATATGTTATAGAAAAATGATAAATACAAATTTAATAAAGAGGAGAAGTCAAGAGTAGCAGAAAATTTGTAAAATTTAGTTGATATTTTGTAGGTTGTTTTTGCAATATTTAGCTTGAATATAATTGTATTATCTCTCAATTTCTAAATAAGTTTGGTGACTAAAATATTATTTTAATAAATATATCTGTTTAATAAATCTGTTTTGTTTAAATGCACCAAAATACATTGCCTATATTAATATTCATTTTCAAAATGGGGTGTACTCAGTTATGCTGAGCACTGTGTATAATATATATATATATAATAAAATGACAAGCGGAATGTATCTAGTGGATCACTAGAGCCCTGCAATATGTGTTAAACAATTAAAAAAAATACAGTTAACCAAATTGAATATTTTGCATATTTTATTAATTTCTATATTATAGTTTCTTCATGATTTATGACGCTAAAACAATCCATCAAAATAAATACATCAATTTGTTGTTGTTGTTTTTTTATCAGCCATAGTTTGCAGAAGTGAGCTAAATAAATAACAATGAGAAAAAGATTTATTTTTAAGAAATAAAAAAGGCTCCGGTGCTAGACCATCATGGCATCATACTGTGATACTTATGGGACATGCGCCTGCAATCCAGCTCTCTCAGAAAATACAAGTTGAAGTAAACACTAATCTGAGAACAGGATCACATCTTTTGTAAAAGAGGAAACAGATAAATAGTGGATGAAGCATTAAACCAGTCAGATTCTCCACTCGTGTTCTCAAATCAATCTTCATAAGCAAACAATGTCAAAAGGAATATACGAAACTGTCAGTGATAGGCACACTATTAACATAACAACTCTGCAGTACTTTCACATTTGGTCCAAATATATTGGTGGTCAAATGTATTGGTGATGAAAGTCATTCAAGTTATTCTAACTGATCATGACTCCTAGAGACTGAAACAAAGTTCTTCAAAGCCACTGTTAAATCATCTTGTTGAATGCTTCTATAA
This sequence comes from Danio kyathit, assembly GCA_903798195.1. Taxonomy (NCBI): domain Eukaryota; kingdom Metazoa; phylum Chordata; class Actinopteri; order Cypriniformes; family Danionidae; genus Danio; species Danio kyathit. The sequence goes on from LR812519.1 coordinate 51,233,830, forward strand.
TCTAAGAAATCCTTTAGGCGTGGGTCAATATTTATCTAATATTAATTTAGAGAAGTAAAGGCTGAGCAGTGAAAATATCAAGTATCAATTGCTATTTACATATTTCGCTTCACTAAGACGAATCAGAGTAAACAGATGGACATGACAAGCTAATCGCATCCTGGTGTTGAACTAGCAAGCATGCCGTAAGTTGTGTGAATTAGCCAAATTCATCTGTCATTATTGGTAGTTACAATTATACGATGTCCACGTAGACTGAGCCGACTAATAATCACAAGCCACTCTCTTTCAAATGTTGTCGCGACATCACATAAAATACTGACAGCAGATTAAAGCATGCTAAAGTTAATATACATGACATATTCAGCTTGTCAGCTAGGATTATATTTACAGTGAAGACAGAGAAATTATTGTTTTTATAGTCGGTGTTTGTCAAAAGTGAAAGAAAGTTGGGTTACTGTGCAGCTTCGCTTGCAATGCCACCTCATGTCCACCAATGGATGTTGTCATGCACCACAGTTTATTCGTTTAATCACAAATATTATTTCTTTTACACAAATTATACATTGATGTAAACACTCTATAGATTAAAATACATAATTCCAGTCATTACACTAGATCAATAGTCATATCTTACGTCCTGAGCTTTTAAAAGAAACTGAACAAAGAACTGAAGATCTGTTCCGAGGGGCACAGTATGAAGGTTGGAGAAACAATCGATTAAACATTTCTCGACTCTAACTGCTATGGCTATTTCAAACCCAGTCCATGCAAAAGGACTTTAGAAATTCTGTTTTTTATTCTCAATCTTAAAAAAAAATTAAAAACAACAAATATAGACAACTAAATTTTAAGAGGAAAAATAAACTTTGTTTCAGGCAATTCACCCTGCTTAGTACAGTAAGTCAAACGCATTTTACATTTAAATACACAAAAATGTAATCTTACCAATACTTTTCCGCATTAGAGGGGACATACAAATTCGATTTACAATCCTTTTTCGCTTCAAGTGTCAGCAAATGCAGAGCAAAGCAATGTGTCGCCCATGCAAAAGGAATGACTTCAAACTGAGGGTCTTGTAAGTGTAGACAGTGGGGCAGAAATGGCCATGGTACTGATTTTAGCGAAATCGGATTATAAGTAACATGGAGTGACTCTATTTCTGAGGACTAAAGTATCTGATGCTGTATCTGCGGAATTCCGGAAGTGCAGGACACATTTGACTAGTGTTTGTATAATGGTTTTAGGAAATGTCAATATCTTCTTCAGTCTGATTGTTTACAGCAGAAAATTAACTGTATTACATTTCTAAAGATGGAGACTCTGCAGTTTTGCCACAGTAACATTCTCTGCTACTTAAAACATCTATATAGTCTGTGTGAATGACTTGGGGCGCATGTCCACCGAAGCGTTTTTGTCCTGCAGAAACATGAGCGATGTTCACACCCAGCGCTTCTCCGACTGTTGACGATTTAGAAAAACAATGAGTGTAAAACATACACTGCCTATCCTGTTGGCATGTTAAAAACATGGTGCTTCTCAACTCAGCTGGGGAAAAACGCTTCAGTGGCCAGGTGCACATACTGTGATAGCAGTTGAATATTCTGAATGTAGTGCTGCTTTCCTTATATTTTTAATTACAGATAAATGATGTTCATTGGTGCGTTGTGGCCACAGACTAGTGAATGTACAGCTTTGCTTGGATTGGTCCCACTGTCTCTAATAACTATGAACTATTTGGAGCAGTCGCGGACAGTATCATAGCAACCGAGTCCACTCTGTACATCCAATCCAATTTCTTGTCATGCATCTTGGTGAGTGTATGTCTTCTGCTTGGGAGTTATGTTACCTTCATTTTGATGCTTAATATTCCATTAACTGATCTTTTTTTTTTGGTCTGTTCTATAGAGACGTGTCTTGGTGAATGCTCTGCAAACAGCACAGTAGTTGGTAATACGGACTACCAGGGGAAGCCACCATCTCAAAGACAGACTGGAATGCCCTGCGGTCTAACTCCTCATCGATCTGGTGTCGGTAGAAATCCATAGCGACCAGGCAAAAGAGGCTAATGTCCACCGTGTCAGATTTCCCCATGCGACTGATGACATGAGGCAGGCTACGGTGGAAAATACAAGTTAAGGAAAACAAGGAGGAAGAGAAAATGGATTTTGAGTTTGGCATGCATGTTTAATTCAATTCAATTCATGTTTATTTATATAGCGCTTAGATTGACAAAGCAGCTTAACATAGTTCTAAGTCCAGATTTCAGAGTTGAAGTTCAGTTTAGTTTAGTTCAGTGTAGTTTAAATTTCACTGCTGACTTCAAACACTAAGAGCAACTCCACCGAAGCGCAGCTCCACAAGTCCCGATTCGAGCAAGCCAGTGGTGACAGTGGCAAGGAAAAAAAACTTCACCAATTGACGAAGTGAAGGGAAAAAAATCCTTGAGAGAAACCAGGCTCTGTTGGGCACGACCATTATTCTTCTGGCGAAACTTCTTGTGTGGAGCTGCAGTCTAGGCGCCGGAGGCTGGAGAAGCTGGACGTCATGCCATAGCATACTTCGTAACTTAGTGATATTTCTCAGATGAAAGAAGGCGGTTTTTGTGACATGGGATATATGATTTTCAAAAGTTAAACTGCTGTCTAATATAACACACAGATCTTTTACAGTAGAGCTAATGCTAACTTTGTATCCCTCTAATTGCAGGTCGAGTTGTGAGATCTGCTGTGTACAGGATTTAGGCCCTATACAGTAAGTTATAATTCTGTTTTGTCTGAATTTAAGAGAAGAAAATTGTTGGTCATCCAGTCTTTTACATCTTTAATACACTCATTTAGCTTAGACAGTTCAGACGTCTAAGCTAGAGACTCATTAGGTTTAGTTGAAATACATAATTGAGTATCATCTGCATAGCAATGAAAACTGATCCAGTGTCTTTCTGGTACAGCAGTTTATTTTCACTTGGCACGATAAGTCCTCCTGTCCAAAATATGCAAAAAGCCTTGTTTTGTTACGTTTGATACTTTACTTTAAGATTTATTAGGGAAATTAATATTAGGGATTTATTAGGGAAATTCTTACAATAAATGCTGCTTGTTTTGACATGCAGATTTTATGTGGGGTGGCAGATCGCTATAATTACACCTGATTTACAAATAACAGCAGAATGCAAGTCAATTATTCTTTCTTCTTCATTACTAATTATAGAGAAAGATAAGCTAATTTCTCAAAATATTTGCACTCTATTAGCCTATATTTTAATTAGTCTTTATTACTGTTAGTGATTTTTAGTTATTAAGTGTATACATTTAAATCTATAATCAACTATGCAAACTAATACATCTCAAAAATGAAATAAAAGTAAAAATTTAATTTTGCAAGATTTAATGTAAAAAATAAAATAACATTTAGCATAAAATAGTTTGAGTGTTTATTTTATACAAAAACTTATCATAAATAATGTAATAATTTGGGCTCTGTTGTTAATCGGAGGCTTTGTTATTATAGTAATCTAAAATAAGGCAGCTTCCTCTATACTTTACAGCATTAGCTGTAATAGTTTAAAGGGTCACGAAACACCAAAACACATTTTTTGAGCTGTTGACAGTCATATATGTGTCCCACGCTGCTATAAACACTATTAGGACACATATATTGCACTAAAAGTGAAAATTGGTTGTTTTTGCGTTATTTTGAGCAAATTCGTTCTTCCGGTTTGAAACGAATTTTTGAAGCTACGTCACGGCCATGAGATACTTAGGTGTAAATCCAGCAGTACAGTGGCTGTCTGTCTTTTCTAGGGCGTTCTGACGTATCTGAGTGCGCAGTATTAATTCATGAGAAGACGTGCTTCAAACCAATTAGCGCGCTCTATTGTGTATGACGCGAAACTTCATTAATATGCATGATAGCTCCGGAGACTGTTTACCAGTTTACACTGTTCAGACGGCAGAGAGACGCCACGTTGTGTTGCCAAAACAAGTGAAAGTACAAGAATTTCAAGACAAAATTCGTAGGTGTTATTAGTGTGTTGCAACGAAGGTTTTGTTTTCATTTCCCTTTATGGGAGAGCAGCTGGACTCACGTGTGGATTACAGTGCACGCCACACTCGACAGAAACGCGTTTGTAAGGAACATTTTTACACGAGAGCTTTTTCTCATCTGGAAATGGTAAAATCCGGATTTGCCGCTCGTCTACTTTTAATAAAAAGACACAGCTCCAGTTTGATTGTCTGTCTACAGATTTGGTAAGTGTTTGCAGTGCAGTGCCCTTTGTTTAAATGCTGCTCTCCGAGTGTAAACATGTAAACACAAACTATTTCCGTCGTGCAGGATTTTCGCCGCATTTTGTGACAGGATAGTCTATACACACACGGCTTTCTGACGCTACCTACCGAGTACATAAGTTACAGAGAAATGCGGAGGATTTTTTTCTCTTATTCGCCGTAACAAATCAGCCTCTGTGTGTTTGTTTTTCCTGTCAAACTTAGCGCGTCCCTTCTATGCAAAATCTTATCCTCTTTCCCTCCCCCGACACTCCCACACTCCCAGAGCTGGACACGCCCAACTTTCCTGACTTTTTTCAAAACAGAGTTGTGAAAACACCCTGCTGAGACAGGGGGTTTCGTGACCCTTTAAGAATTTAGTTTACAACTGAATTCATTTATGGTGCACTCACACTATGCTATCTGAACTGTGCCCAGGCGCATTTCCCAGTTCGTTTGACAAGTGTGAGTGCTCCAAATCGCCCAGTTGAATGAGGTGTGCCAGAGCGCGGTTGGGTTGGGCTTTGGCGCACTACGCTTGTAGTGTGAGTGTAAAGCGTGCCTGAGCCCAAAACTGAAGACGCGACGTCACTTTAAGGGACTTTTTCATATAGATTTATTAATCATTCTTATTTTTTAATAAACACGAACCGTCAGTTTATTAAAGACGCAAACCCCTCGCTGCACGTCAGCTGCATCTTCAGCAAACCTCCTAATATGTGCAGCACAATGACTATTAGATAATTTAGCGTCAAAATTGATGGATCTGTTCAGAAAAACATTTGACTGTGTGTCACTGCATCCCATACGACTTAAAATATTACAAAACGATATAACTAAATCGATGTCCACTGTGCTGTGCAAGAGTGATTCTCTTCTGTTAAACTAAACAGTCGCATACCTCGGAAGGTAAAAAGATGCAGTGTGAGTGCGGGGGACAAGCGCGCTTCAGCACGGTTCAAGGCAACCATGCCTAGTGAAAGTACGCCCTTAAAGACAATATGTTAGGTAAATTGTTTTAAAAAAAGTTGCAATGTAACTTCAATACAGACGCACATACTGAACTGTGTGCCTACAAGGGGTGCAACAATTTCAGCAATCAAAAGAGAATGTGTTTAAGGATACAGGGCAGAGATCCACTGGCTGGTCGAGGCACTGACGAAGAAACAGGACAGGCTCCACATGGCCATGGCGACAGGCGTTCTCTGTGTGAAATTGGACAGTGAGAGCAGGACCCAATCCCGGACCATGGAAGACTGACCGGTGGCATGAAGTGTCTGAAACACCTGTAGTAAGAAATGCAATTGTAATAACTGAAATAGTTTTTATTAATAGTGGAGTGGAGTGTTTTTGGCATTTTTATTGTCTCATTTATTTTTAGTAAACTAGTTTTTAGTAAAAGTTTTCATTGAGTTGAAATAGAGGAATTTTTCCTTGACAAAAAGCTGAATACAGTTAGTATTTATTTATTCACCAAACATTTATAATATTTAAGCTAACATAAATGATTTTGGGTACACTGACTTCCTGTAGCTCAAATAGTCATAGTTTGATTCCCAGGGAACTGATCAAATGTGTAACTTGAACTTAAGTCAAATATCAGAATCAATAAAATGTGTAGCTTGCATGAGATGTAAAAGGCTTCATAAATCACTACACTATGATAACGGACAACTGACCTTCTTATAGATTTCCTATTAGTTTTGCTAATATGACCAAACCTTTACAATCAAATTGATTCAAGATCAGAGAGATCATAAAGCATTACAAAAGACATCAAAAAGAAATCAGTGATAAAAAATTACACTTGCCTTGTAGACCACTGTAGCCATGAACTGTGGGTAAGGCTGCTGATTGGACAAGAACTCCCCAATGACTTTGTTCATAACATCCTGCAGTGGGAAAAAGTCATCCAGGAACTGAGGAAGGATCCTGGCCACCACACGTGCCTCACTCGGAAAACCTTTACGAATCCTGCAGCAAGAATTTTCCACAGATTAATATTTTTTTGTGTGATCAATCACTGGAGAATAATTTTCTGTTTAAATATAGATACCTGTCAAAGAGAACAGATACACGCTCCATTGCGACGATGACCGACTCGCTGTCAGGAGCTGTGGGGTCTGCATCAGCAGGATGTCCAGGACTTCCCTTCTCCTTCCCTTTAGTGTAAAATGATGGCCATTATTAAAAGGAACAGTTCGCTTTCTATACATCCCAAATAAAGAAAATCTCAAACTTAATAATAAGAACATCAATATAATTAAGGGATTAGTTCACTACCAGAATAAACATTTCCTGATGATTTACTACCCCTTTGACATGCAAAATGATTATTTCATTCTGTCCTTGAAAATGAATGAGGTTTTTTGGGTAAAACATACAGCATCAGTCACCATATAGTGACTTTCAAGGAGCTCAATGGTTTTAATTTGCCGTTTCAATGCAGCTTTAATAGGCTCTGAATGATTCCAGACAAAGAATAGATCATTATTTTCCTCAAAATTATACTTTTTAACCACAAAAGCTTACATCTGCGATGTTTTTGTCATTAAAACCATATACCGATTTAAATGTGTTTATGAACTCGCAATCCTCTTTGGTCTAGTGACCAAAGTTTAATTCCTGGCTCGAGATCCTTTGCCAATCCTCTCTATCTCTCTCTGCTTTCCTGTCTCTACTATACTAATTTATAAAGTAAAGGTTAAAAACCCCTAAAAAATATATTTTTTTTTTCATAATAATTTTTTTAGGGGTTTTTAACCTTTATATATATACACAGTTGAAATTAGAATTATTAAACCCCCTGAATTATTAGCCCCCCTGTTTATTTTTTTCCCAATTTCTGTTTAACGTAGAGCAGATTTTATCAACACATTTCTAAACATAATAGTTTTAATAACTCATTTCTAATAACTCATTTATTTTATTTTTGTCATTATGACAGTAAATAATATTTTACTAGATATTTTTCAAGACATTTCTATACAGCTTAAAGTGACATTTAAAGGCTTAACTAGGTTAACTAGGCAGGTTAGGGTAATTAGGCAAGTTATTGTATAACGATGGATTGTTCTGTAGACTATCTGAAAAAAAAAATTGCTTAAAGGGGCTAATAATTTGGACCTTAAAATGGTTTTTAAAAAATTAATTTTTATTCTAGCCTAAATAAAACAAATAAGACTTTCTCCAGAAGAAAAAATATTATCAGACATACTGTGAAAATTTCCTTGCTCTGTTAAACATAATTTGGAAAATATGTAAAAAAAAAAGAAAAACAATTCAAAGGGGGGCTAATAATTCTGACTTCAACTGTATATATACACAAGTGGGTGTGCAAATTATCAGGACATTTTTATTCTGGAAGTGAACTTATGCCTTAAAACATCCTTAAACATAAAGCACTTTCTTAAAGGAACACTCCACATTTTTTTGAAAATAGGCTCTTTTTACAAGTCCCATAGTTGAGTTTGAATTTTACCATTTTTTAATCCATTCAGTCGAGTCTAACAGGAGCACTTTTAGCCTAGCTTAGTATAGTTCATTATATCAGGTATGACATTAGCATCTTGCTCAAAATTTCCTATTTAAAAATGACTCTTTTGTAGTTACATTGTGTACTTAGACCAACAGAAAATGAAAAGTTGCCATTTTATGGCTAGGAGATATACACAGATTCTAACTGGTGGTTCAAGTGTAGGGCTTGGTTATGGGGACTATTTTTGCTGCACCTGCTGCAGCCATGGTACAGCAGCAAAGTTTCTTGATCATTATGCCAGAATGAGAGTATAGTTCCTAGTCATATCAGCTAAAAAATTGCATCATTTAATTTTCCCTCAGTCTTAGTACATGATATAACTACAGAAGAATCACAGGCTTTACACAGGAACTCTTTAATACTAAAATCACCACAGGGTAAATTGTACCCATCACTGACTACGTTTACATGGACACCAATAATCCGATTTTAATACGATTAAGACAATACTCTGATTAAGAGTCTACCATGTAAACAGCGATTTTTTTTTTTTTTTAGATTTTATTTTTAGTATTTTTATTAGATAGGACAGTATTTAGACAGGAAGCGAAGTTGGAGAGAGAGAGAGGGGGGTAGGGTAGGGAAATGTCCTCGAGCCGGGATTCGAACTCGGGACGCCCTGACGTGCTACTGCACCATATGTCGACGCTCTAACCAACTAAACAGCGATTTTTGATTAATTTAATCAGATTAAGGTCATAATCGAACTAAAGAGAAATCGAATTAAGACATGTGGAGTATGCCGATTTTAGTCGCATTATTGAAGTGCAGTTCATGCATGTAAACACCTTAATCGAACTATTACACTCATGTAGGACTTTAAGCCGCTTTTTGCAACAGGGTAGTCCACACACACACACAC